>KN469196.1:3247-19895 GCA_000787095.1 Periophthalmodon schlosseri
CGACATGAGTGTGAGCGTGGTGGAGGACCCCAGCAACCCCGGGTACTACACTACTACTAGTGCAAGTGCTACTGCCAGTACTAGCAGTACTGCTCAAATTCTTGTAAAACTAAAGACATGTGCTGCCGAACAAAAAGGAGGTATGGCAAAAGCTCTCAAAACTATTATGTATCTCTGTGGATTAAATTTGTGAATCATGAGTTTAATTTGACTTTTTACATAGAAATACCAAAAAGTACCAAATCTTCAACTAACTCACTCACTCACTTTTCCTTTCTGCTATTGTCCCGTATAAATCCTTATAATCTAAATGAAAGTTAGGCTTTAATCTGAGTTTTGTTTTAACACAATCTGACCATAAAGAACTGACTTAGTTGGAACCACAACAAGTGAGCTGATTTGTGCTGTTAAACAAGTCCCTCTCAAATAACATTACAGTCACAAGCTAGCTAACATTAGCCAACAGTTTTTCAGTTTGATTTTTAACAAAAAGGTGAAAGTGACTAAGACCTAAACTGGACCATGAACACTCGTATTGATCACAGGCTCCTGAAAATGTGATGTTTAAATCCATGTTGTATTTTTTCTTGAGTTATCGAACGGTCTTAAAACTGATCAGGCTGTGTTTGCTAATGTGTGCATTGTGTCAGTATGGTAACTACTGAACATTCTACCATAGACATACATGCAGAACATCCCCAGCATGATGTCCAATCCTCTAATCCTCCCTAACCCTCTCCTCCCCTCTTAGTGGAGTGGTGTACACGTTCTCTGCTCTGGGGGAATTACACTGTCCTGCTCTCTCCCTCTCTCCTCCTCTCATTCCCCTTCCCTCTCCTGCTCTTCTCCTCCTCTCCCTCCGTCGCCTCCTCTTCTCTCCTTCTTCCCTCCTCTCTCCTCCTCCTCTCCTCCTCCTCGCCCTGTCCTCTTCTCCCTAACCCTCTCCTCTCTTCTCAGTGGAGCGGTGGAGTACACATCTTCTGCTCTGGGGAACTACACAGTCCTTCTCTCCGCCTTCCTGGACGTGGCACACTTTCTGCCCATAGATGTCCATACACGGATCCGACTCAACTCCCCAGTCTACTTTATGATCCAGACCCACGGACTCGAGACCCTGAACCTGACCCTAGTTCTGGACTCCTGTTGGGCGGTGAGCGACCAAGACACCAAACATGTCCAGAAGTACTACCTCATTCAGAACAGGTCTGAACCAGGACAGAACTAGGACTGAACCATGACTAAACCAGGACTAAAACCAAGACTAAACCAGGTCTAAACAAGGTCTAGCCTGGTCTAGTCCCTCTGACCCTCCGGTGGCTCTGGCCCTGGTCTCTTCTGGACTGGTCTAACCTGGCCTAACCAGGTCTTGACTCTTGCTGCAGGTGTCCCTCTGACACCTCGATGGCTTTGGTCTCCTCTGGATTGGACTAACCCGATCTTTGTGGGCTTGTCTCTTGCTGCAGGTGTCCCTCTGACCCCTCGGTGGCTCTGCTCTCATCTGGACTGAGCTCTGAAGCTGAGTTCATGTTTCGGATGTTTCAGTTTGTTGGAAGTGACAGCGACATTTTCCTGCACTGCGATCTGAAGCTGTGCCTGCCACAAGAGGGTGCTTGTGTGCCCGTAAGTGCTGCATATACTATTACTATTACTACTACTACTTATGAGCTTTAACATGAGGCATGGCCTGTCCATATAGCGAGAATGAGGAACACGTGTATGTGTTCTCCATGCAAGTTAAGGCGCTGGCAACTCAGGTTCATTTGTGATAAATGAACCTGAGTTGCCAGGACTTGTGTTCTTGCAACCAGAGGAAATTTGTCCTCTGCATTTGACCCATCCTTCAGTGTCTCTGGGGCATCTCCTCAGGAGCAATGAGCGCCGCAGCACAGTGTTCGGGACCCATTTCTGTGATCTTGTTGCTAGGCTTGGTCAGGACTACCTTAGCTGGAGGATTGTACGTATGGTGCTTGTTTTGGGTTGATGGGGGGGAAACTGGATTGCTCGGAGGAAACGGGGATCGAACCCAAATCTTGTTGCTGTGAAGCATGAGTGCTAGACACTCAGCCACTGTGCTGATCTTCGCTCTCCCAGTTGTATGTGCACACATCACAGATTGGCTTAATAAATTTAGATTCAACACATAACCTTAGATAACTCTTGTCTTGGGAAGTCTTTAATCTTTAGAACCAATCTAGACCACATTTGCATATTTCATATTCAAATGTCTGTTTAACTTGGTTGATAAATATAAATAAACCACAATTTACTTTGGTGAATACTGATGTTATTTCCAAATATGGGTCAATGATATGGTGCAAGAATTTACAAACATTCAGAGCATTGTTTAACTAATTATTAATCTTAATTCATTAATTTAGATAATTGATTATACTGGATTGGTAATGTTTCTCAACTTTGTGGTGGTGCCCTAGAACTGTTCTTCTTGTTGATACTCACAAAGGCCACGAGTTCTGGTCAACTTAGAACTTAATACAATTCTTTATCAGTTCCCCCTTAAACTCACTACAAACTGATTTACGTTTAATTCACCCAAGAATCAGTACAGAAGCAGCAGTAGCAGTAGTAGTAGCAGTAATTTTAGTACTTGGTGTCGTAATATTTGTGTTGTGTGTTGCAGGACTGTTCCAACAGGAGGCGACGTTCCTCTGCTCCTAATTACATCGCCTCCTTCAGCATCAGTGCTCTGACCTGGACGTGAATCCTCGACGTCCAAACCCCTGGGCCAGTACCGTAGGGCGTGTCCCATAGCTGTGGGTTATATAGAAGTACATGGTGGTATATACACCTGTTTTATGGAAAGGTAGATGAAGTACTTTACTTAAAGCAGACATATTGTGCTTCTGCTATAGTTATGACACTCGTGGATCATTGTTTTAATTTGGACATTTTAAATCACAATATTAATCTAAAACAACTTAATAAATGAAACTATAAGTAGAAACTGCCATTAGAAACAATAAGCTTACAATAAGCTGCAGACATTAGTTGCACATATCGTCAGTTTAGAGGAAACTTCTACAGGCAAATCCACGGCTGTGCCATGGGCTCACTGGTCTCTCCTATTATTGCTAACAATTTGAACAGATTGCATTGGCCTCATTTCCAGGCACTCACCCATGCATCGGTATTGCTAGGTGGATGACAACTGGACTAAAATCAAAATTCAAGATCTGGAACCCTTTACTGCACATATTAATGCTGTAGATCTGAACATCAAGTTCACACGGGAAGAGGCCAAGGAGAACAAATTGGCCTTCTTACATTGTGCAGTAACTATAGAAGAAGACCAAGTAGAAGGCTTCAGGAAGCCCACACACACTGACCAATACCTGCTTTTCAGTGAAGACTGCAGTGAACATTATATTGGAGAAACAAAACAGCTGCTGTACCAACACCGTCCGGAGAGCAGCTCAGGACTCCAGTCTGCCGTACATCTCCATCTCAAAGCCACTAACCACTCCTTTGAAGATAGTGAGGTACAGATCTTGGCCAAAGAAAAGAAATAGTTTGAGAGGAGAGTTAAAGAGGCAATGTTTGCTAGGAAAGCTACATCTTTGAACAAGAATTGGTGCGCTTAGACATCTTTTATCTCTTATAACTTCATCCTCAGACCCTCAGTATTTTCATTTGCTATAAAAGAAACAAATCCGCTGACTTCCGCGTTAGAAAACTACGGTGCCTAATGGGCATAAACGTGATCACAGCAAAGCAACGCATACTGTCGCACCCTCCTATGAATAGCTGCATATCACACTAGTGAGTATCAGATTTTTTTTCTTTGTGCCAAAATGACTATATGGCACTGCTGAATCGTATGCGTATCACTGATTAAGAAAATAAAATTGGAGAATGAAATAACCTCCTTGTGACGCATACTTATCAAAATAAGATCCAAAATGCAAAACTGCTAAATAATAATTTAAATCAACAAAATAGCACTGGGGAAGAAAAAAACTTAAAATTCCAAAATAGTCCAAACTCAAGGAATCACGGAAAAATGAACGAACAGCAGGACAAGACAATGATAATGCACCAACAAAGAACAAGGGGAAACATGAGGCTAAAGTACAGCAGGAAACAAGGCACAGGTGAAACACATGAGGGTAGGGCAGGCAATCAACAGACAGGAAGTAAAACTCAAAAACACAAGCACACGGGACACATGTCAAATTAAAACACATGAACTATAGAAATAAGGCAAACTAAAACATGGAAAACAATGAAACAAAACATGATTCATGGCATGGCATCTTCAGTAGAATAAAGATTACTCAGACTCACTCTAAATACAACTTCAGAGTGTAAATGAGAAGGAAATAACTATAACATAGTTAAAAGCTCTGAAAAGTACATTTTTCAGAATAGACCTGATCTCATATTACTTTGCCTCACTCACTCGAAAATAGATCCACTGCTCTCTCCTGTGATCTGTATCTACCCATAGGGGGCACTGGCATGGTCCAGCAGAGCACCACTGTTGTGATGACTTTGTTTTAGATCATTATTGCACAAGTTTTGTGCAGATTATAACATAATGATCCACAGGTGTCATAGATTTTAACTGTATAGCAAACACAATCACAATAGGTCTTCTTTAAGTAACAGTACATTTACTCGAGAACCTGCTGGGGTCTTAAGGAAATGTATACTTTCTGAATACCGTTGCGTGATTAGTTGGTCTCAGCTGTCAATCAACCCCTCCACCTGACATACCTGTGGCACCTAAGTCCAAGCCTGCATCCTCATTGGTGGAGAGAGTCTATCTAGGGTTTGATTGACAGCTTATTCAACCAATCACAGCTAACGCTGAGACAAAAAAATTATAATAAAATTGGAAATCAAGGGAAAAAGTTAAAGTGTCAAGAGTCTTTTTAAAATATAGATCCAACAAAGGACTAAACCAGGACTGAACCAGGACCAAGGCAGGACTACACCCAACTAAAATGAGACATGAGAATGTATTTACAACTGCAGTTTATGGATTTTACATTTAAAACAATCGTAGGTAAAGAACCAAAGGAGCCAAGCAGGACTAAATCAGGGACTAAACCAGGACCAAAGACCAAGCAGTCTAATCCATGGACTAAACCAAGAACTAAACCAGGACTAAACGGGTCAGTCCTATAGCAGTTGTGCAGCTGGTTTTGCATTTTGTTTTGGGACAAATTCTTCTGTTCTTAAGGTTATTTATGTCGACAAACCACATTCTGTCAGAACTTGGAACCATAAAAGAGTCTACAATACTACTACTACAATGTAGTACAACTACTACAACACTACTACTTCACCTCATACTTTCATTCCCATTTAAGTAATATATTGTACAGTGTAACAGTACTCTTACTTGACTAAAAGTGATAAGACTTACTCTCAGTGGGAAGAGTAACCACAAGTGAAAGCTTTATGTTGACAATATGAAATAATATGAGCATTTGTGTTTCTTGTACTGCTCCTTCAGATATTTTGTGTCATTTTTGTGTCTATCCTTTGCACAATTTTTTTTATACCAGATTTTGTGCATTAATGTTTTGTCCTTCACATTACACCTACTTCAAATTATAAATCAGATGTTACATCCAGTTACTCTTAGTTGAGTACAATATTTTTCTTCTCTACCGCCTCTAACCCCCTTGCCTCCTTGGTTCCGTATCTTCTTGGTTCCTTTCTTCCTTACCTTTACCTTGGGCAAACGTCTCCAGCTTCAGTGCAAAGGAAAAAAACATGTTGACAATGAAACTCTATTTTTATTACTTTCAGTTATTTACAGAATAAGTGTCTGTCAGTGGATCAGGTCTGTAAAGGGCCGGGGCTTGCCTTTAAATGGCTGTGACTTGAAGTGGTGGGCGCAGTGGTGGTGATACAATATATCGGAATATTGGCTGATGCAATAAGCAATACTGCAAAAAAAAATATATGGCACCATTCTACAAAGTGTCCTATTTTTGGAAAGTAAAATGGACAAAAAGGCAGATTTTATTTATAGTTTTCCTTATTAAGTCCTACATTAGACTAGTTTTTACCCAGTTTGATTCATAAATGAAGGTACATAATATTTAGATTCAGTTTGATTAGGTTCATTAGATCTGTTATGATTACAATTTAGTACAGACCTTCCTACTTGGAGCAGTAGGACGACAGCACAACCAAAACATGCACCTGAGCCACTAAGCGACAAGCCCACCAAGAACAACCTGAGGTCGCAATATCAGACCACTGCAAGAGGGAAAACCATCTCATGGACTGGGACATCGCTAAGAGCAACAAATCCCATCAGGACTTGCCTACCAGACTGTAAATCGGGATGAGGGGGTGCACCTACTCTCTGACACCTTGGACATAGTTCTGAAGAAGTCAAGAATACAGAAGTCAGACTGCAGATGGTGGTTGTCCTAATGCTCCAAGTAGGAAGACAGTGCCAAAATCTGTTTAAAGCAGACCTATTCTGCAAAATAAACTTTTCAGAGCTTTTAACCATGTTACAGTTGTTTCCCCCCACCATCTACTCCCCCAAAGTTGTATTTAGAGTTATTTGTGCATACAATCTTTAATGGCTTATTTTCAAGACCAAATTTTGCGTCTTCGTCGCCACTGGTATACACCCACTGTGGAGTACGCACATCCTTCTCCAATTTTATTTTATTAATCTGTGATACACGTAGGGCACCGTCATATATTCATTCTGGTATAAAAATCTACTGCTCGCTAGTATGATGTGCAGCTATCCATAGGAGGGGCCAACAGCATGCGGTACTTTGTTGTGATGACGTTTACAGTGACGTCGGCTTCCAGTGGGCACCGCAGTTTTCTAACATGGAAGCCAGCGGACTTGTTTCTTTTATTAACTTGTTTTAGATCAATATTGTGATTTAAAATGTCCAAATTACATCATAATGATCCACAGGTGTCATCGACCATAACTATATAGCTGATTGGTCAACTGATTTAAATGAGAAATATTGCACTGACACATGACACTGAAGAGGATGGAGGTCTACAAGTATATCTGGATTTGTTTGAAATTATTTATTACCATGATTTAATTTTTATTTTTTTCACCATCACAAATGTTACATGTTCAAATTTAGCATATTCTCAAAACAACAAGATTCACTTATAAACAACATATGGCCCTCCTCCAACAGGGTCATGTCTATAAATGGGCAGATCGAGATCAGGAAGTCCTTAAAAGTGCAGTTTGTTGGGCGTGGCATGGTCTGGTTTGGCGCAGTTTGGGATCATATGATTGGCTGGCTGCGGCCCTTCTTTGTCTTGATTGGGCCTGGTTCCTGGTCATATGATTAACTGGCTGTGTTCCTGGTCTGGTTTGGTCTAGTTTGGTGCAGCTCCTGATCATATGATTGGCTGGTTGTGGTAGTTTGTCCTGATTGAGCCTGTTTTCTGGTAGGCATGCACAGATACCGACACTGGTATGAACTATTGCCGCCAATACAGAAAAATTTGCTGGATCGGGTATCAGTTCCATGTTGGTTAGGCTGATATCCTGGTTGGACCTTTAACTGAATGTAATAAGACTATTTACAGGCTGATTTTGGCCCAGGACGTCTCAATGTTTGAACTTTTATTCATAAAAATCTGTTCAGTAGTGATTTGAAAGATAAATAAGTTGCATAACAAACAAAAAATTCAATTCTGTCAGAAGTTTTAGAGTGAAGACATTACGCCACTCATCCAAGCGGCTTTAGTTCTGGTTAGATTGCCTTATATATTCCTTCAGATACAAGACACCAGCAGTGTCCCACCAGCAATCACAATTGGATCTCTTGTGTAATATGTTAACTGTGTTTTAAGGAAATAAGTGCCATTTTCAGTCCTGACACTGGTATTGGTTAATATCAGGTACTGGCAGATACTTACAGTCAATGTATCAATATTGGTAGCAGAACTGAAAAAGCTGGATCAGTGCATCCCTAGTTTCTGGTCATATGATCGGCTGGCTGCGGTCCTGGATCGGTTCATATCGTTGGCTGGCCGCGGTCCCTGTCATATGATTGGCTGGCCGCAGTCCTGATTGGGAGCGTGGTTTGTCCTGATTTCTGGTCATATAATTGGCTATCTGCAATTCTTCTTTATCCTGAGTGGGCCTGATTCCTGGTCATATGAATGGCTGTGGTCCTGTCTGCTTCGTCCTGATTGGGCCTGGTTTTGGGTCATATGATTGACTGGCTGTGATCCCGGTCATATGATTGGCTGGCTCTGGTTTGTCCTTGTTTTCCTGTCATGTGATTGGCTGCTGCAGTCCTGGTTTGTCTTGATTGGGCCTGGTTTGTCCTGGTTTCTGGTCATATGATTGGCTGCAGTCATAGTTTCAGGTCATATGATTGGCTGGCTGCGGTCCACTGTCTCTGCCTTCTTCAGGTGCACTTTGCTGAAGGTTTGGATAGAGCTGAGCAGAGCGGTGCGACCACCAGAGGGAGCTATAGCAGGCGCTACAGGAGCAGGAGGAGGCCCAGGGGGAGGAGGCGGGGGAGGGGCACCTAAGGAGAGACGAAGAGAGTCAAATGTGAAAATATGAGATTTATTTTTCAAACATGCATCGTCAAAGCTTAGCCTTGCTCCAGTGTCTCCGATGTAACAGGATCAAGACAAGTTCTGTGCTTAAAGTGCATCTGACAGGTTTAATGTTTTTCTAATTCTGACTTGGTTTGGTGGGATAGTACCAGTTTGTGGGAAAAAAAGTTGAGAAAAGGTACAAAAATACAGAAAGAAGCATTGAAATCTAAAATAACAATCCCTCAACCTACAGTTGAAACCAGAAGTTTACATACACTATATAAAAAGACACATATGTTTTTTCCCTCTCTGTCTGACATGAAATTCTCTTTTAGGTTAATTAGGATTACCAAAATTATTTCTATTGGCTAAATGCCAAAATAATAAGAAAAGGATTTTAAACAATTTTTCATTATTTTCTTCAGTCAGAAGTCAGAAGTTTACATACATTTCACCAGTATTGGTACCATTGCCTTTAAACTGTATATCTTGGTTCAAACGTTTTGGATATCCTTCCACAAGTAATAGAGCCAAGTTTGTAAGCCGCCTTGCTCGCACATGCTTTTTCAGGTCTGCTCATAAATTTTCAATGGGATTGAGGATCAGGGCTTTGTGATGGCCACTCCAAAACACTGACTTTGTTATCCTTAAGCCACTAACCGGTTTGGCAGTATGCTTCAGGTCATTGTCCATTTGGAAGACCCATTTGCGCCAAAGCTTTAACTTGGCTGATGTTTTGAGATGTAGCTTCAGTATTTCCACATAATGTTCTTTCCTTATGATGCCATCTACACCGTGTTCCAAATTATTATGCAAATTGTGTTTAAGTGTCATAAAGGTACATTTTTTTGTTTTTCAGTGAAACTCATGGATGGTATTGTGTCTCAGGGCTCTTTGGGTCAGTGAAATCAATCTCAGACACCTGTGCCAATTAGTTTGCCAGATAAGTCCAATTAAAGGAAAACTACTTAAGAAGGATGTGCCACATTATTAAACAGACCACCATTTTCAAGCAATATGGGAAAGAAAAGGGATCTCTCTAGTGCCGAAAAGCATGAAATAGTTGAATACTTTGGGCATATCTAAACCTTAGATATTTCACAATATGGGAAGAAAAGGGATCTCTCTAGTGCCGAAAAGCATGAAATAGTTGAATACTTTGGGCATATCTAAACCTTAGATATTTCACGAAAACTTAAGCGTGATCATCGTACTATTATGAGATTTGTAGCTGATTCAGAGCACACACGGATTTGTGCAGATAAAGGCACAATGAGGAAGATTTCTGACAAACACATTGGATTAAGAGAGCAGCTGCTAAAATGCCATTACAAAGAGGCAAACAGGTTTTTGAAGCTGCTGGTTCCTCTGGAGTCCCGGGAACATCGAGGTGTAGGATCCTCCAGAGGCTTGTAGTTATGCATAAACCTTCTAGTCGGTCACCCTTAACCAATGCTCACAAGCAGAAACGGCTCCAGTGGGCCCAGAAATACATGAAGACTCATTTTCAAACAGTTTTGTTCACTGATGAGTGCTGTGCAACCCTGGATGGTCCAGATGGATGGAGTGGTGGATGGTTGGTGGACGGCCACCATGTCCCAACAAGGCTGTATTGTCAGCAAAGAGGTGGCGGAGTCATGTTTTGGGCCGGAATCATGGGGAGAGAGCTGGTTTTCACACTTTCAGGGACCCTATAGTATGTGGGGTTTCTGACTGACCGCGTTCTTCCATGGTACAAAAAGAAGAACCGTGCTTTCTGTAGCAAAATCATCTTCATGCATGACAATGCACCATCTCATGCTGCAAGGAATACCTCTGCATCATTGGCTGCTATGGGCATAAAAGAAGAGAAACTCATGGTGTGGCCTCATTGGGAGGTTTGTTCAATAACATTTGAATTGTACTCTAAAGGTTGATGACTTGAAAATTATGATGACTGTCATTTATATCGACATTTGTAACGCAGTGTATTTTGTGAAGTGCATCAGTCTCTCCTGCAGCAGAACAACCTCACAACATGATGCTGACACCCCCATATTTCACAGTTGGGATGCTGTTCTCATGTTTGCAAGCTTCCCCCTTTTTCCTCCAAACGTAAAGATGCTCATTATGGCCAACAGTTCAATTTTAGTTTTGCCAGCCCACAGGACATGTCTCCAAAAATTAAGGTTTTTGTTCTTGTGTACATTTGCAAACTGTAATCTGTCTTTTTTGTTTCTTTTGGAGTAATGGCTTCTTCCTTCTTTCTTCAGCCCATGTCGGTGCGGTACTTGTTTCACTGTGGATAATGACACACTCTTACCAGCTTCAGCAGCATCTTCACAAGGTCTTTTGCTTTTGTTCTTACATTAATATGCACATTTGGGACCAAAGCATGTTCATCTCTGGGACACAGAACCTGTCTCTTTCCTGAGCAGTATGATGGCTGGACATTCCCATGGTGTTTATACTTGCGTCTAATTTGAACAGATGAATGTGGCACCTTCAAACATCTGGAAATTGCACGCAAGTATGAACTGGACTTGTGGAAGTCCACAATTCTGGTTTCAACTGTATGCAATCAATACTGAAAACTCCATCCAAAATGTAGAGACAATTTACGCACAAGGAAGGCATTTTTATTAGTCCAATCATAATTTAGACAGTCTTTGTCCCTTGTTAACATTATGGTTGCTAGGTAACAGTTATGTCACATCTGCTGCCTGTGTCCAACCAGGAAGTAAAATTATAAACTTCAAGTAAAATATTAAATATAATGAGGTTACCCATGAAATTAGTATTCTAACTTGTCATATGCACAAGAGGTTAAATCAAGATTTAAAACCATCTTAAAAATGTGTTCTTTGTGTGTAAATTGTCACTTCATTTCGGATGGAATTTTGTGTTTTGATGACAAAACAAGCATAGGGATTTTAGAACTCAGTGCTACTTATGGCAATTGCCACTTAGCTCATGTAAAACTACAACAAATATTTACCACAGGCACTATCCCACCCAAACCAAGTCAGAATTAGAAAAATGTCATATGCACTTTAACACTGAGCTGAAAGACAGCTCAGAATTCTATGGTGGAATTTGCTGTGTAACTGTCAGATTGCAGATTTGTTGACCTGGTTTATGGTGAAGATATTGGCTTATCCACATGAAACAAAAACTGGCAGAGTGATATTAACCATAAACCAGGTCAACAAATCTGCATTTTAAAAACACATTTTACCTATACACAGATAAACTCAGTGACTGGAGGAGAGGTGTGTGTCATGTCTAAGTTTTTGTTTTGCTTTTTTGTGTCGAGGAGGCAAGCTTTGAGGAGGCACAATTTGAGGAATGAGACTCACTGAACCAGAGCTGCTTTCATAAAGAGGACATCTACAGACCTGTATCTGGTCCTGTATCTGGTCCTGTATCTGGTCCTGTATCTGGTCCTGTATCTGGTCCTGTATCTGGTCCTGTATCTGGTCCTGTATCTGGTCCTGTATCTGGTCCTGTATCTGGTCCTGTATCTGGTCCTGTATCTGGTCCTGTATCTGGTCCTGTATCTGGTCCTGTATCTGGTCCTGTATCTGGTCCTGTATCTGGTCCTGTATCTGGTCCTGTATCTGGTCCTGTATCTGGTTTTGGTTCAGTTCCCTGGTTCGTCCCTGGTTCAGTCCCTGGTTCAGTCCCTGGTTCAGTCTTTATAATCACAGCTCTTTGATCCAGAGTCCAGTCCGAGTCCAGATCTGAATCAAATCTGAACCAAACCATTACAATATAAAGCAGAGTGACAGGAAGTGATGTCAGCAGCCTCCATCTACTTCCTGTCTGCAGAAAAATTACCACAAAAATAATAAATAAATATAAATATAAAAAAAGCTTTTATCAACTGTGAACAAGTTGATAAAAAAAAAAAATGAAGAAAAGTCTTGTTTCCAAAGCTCTGAAGCAAAAGACAACAAATGCAAATAAGTACATTTTAAAATAGAGCCTTCCCTTCATCTGCATCACTCTTTGACCCCTTCACCCTTTGACACCTTCACTCTTTCGCCCTCCCTTCACCTGTTCACCCATGTTTAGTTGTTCTGCACATTCGACACTTTGACAGTGTGACATGACTGAACACTGACCTCATCCAAATGTGAAGCGTCCACGGACACACAGGGACCAGGCAAAATCTCTACCCAATCTGCGTCATTCATGCTGCTGTTAGCATCTTTATACTGTGTAACAGAGGCTAAATGTCATTTGTAGCCATCCGTTCAAGATTATTTAATTTGGCAAAGGGTTTCACAACGTTCTTGATAGTGTTTATACCATCAATCTTACAGTACTTTTACTTTGTTACTTTCCACCACTGAATATTATTAGTATTTAGACCTATCAATTGCATATTAGATGTAGCTTGTCCGTGTGTGTTGCCACAGAAGACCCATCTGAGCATGTGCAGATGGATAGGGCACAGATCAGGCAAGGGCTCAAAATGGAGGACACAGCAGACAGACCCAAGAGGAGAGACCGTACTCCAGATCCACAACCACTTTATTTAGGTTTACTTTTGAAATATTTATCAGCTTCATTAAAAATGTATCCTGGTTCGGTCCTGGTTCGGACCCGGTTCGGACCTGGTTCAGACCCGGTTCAGACCCAGTTCAGACCCAGTTCAGATCTGGATAGAATCTGGGGTAAGGCCTTTTTTAAGATTTATATTTTGATATTTTCAGTGATACATAGGTTTTAAACCTCAATCCTTCACAGATACAGACAGTGGGACACAAAATAAAAAATCTGATTATGATTTACATTTTTTATTTATTTAAAACTATACTTTTTGAGGCTGTTTTGTATTAAATGTGTCTGTGAAAGGACTGAAGTTTGAGATGAGTTGAGAACAGGAAAAAAAAACTACATTACCCAGAAACACGTCAGAACTGAGCATGCTCTAACAAGAGAAAAGCACAGACAAGAAAGGGTTAACTAAGATTTAAGTGTGTAAGAAACGAGGAAAGCAGGGAGGAGATGAGGAGAGAGGACTGAAGGAGAGGAGAGACAAGAAAGGATTAACTAGGACTCAAGTGAGGAGGAGACGAGACAAGGAGATGGGGAGAGGAGACAAGGTGAGAGGAAAGGAGAGAGAAGAGAAGGAGAGAGAGAGAGAGAGAGGACAAAAGAAAGAGTTAACTAGGACTCAAGTGAGGAAGAGACAAGGAGAGTGGAGATAAGGGGATTAGAAGAGGGGAGGAGACAAGAAAGGCAGAAACAAGGAGACAAAGAGTTAACTAGGACTCATGTGAGGAGGAGACAAGGAGAGTGGAGATAAGGAAAGGAGGAGAGGAGGGATGAAAGAGGAAACAAGAAGAGGAGGACAAGGAGAGTGGAGATGAGGGAAGGACACAAGGAGGGAAAAAACAAGGAAAGAGGAGGAGACAACTAGGACTCAAGTGAGGAGAGGAGGAGGGAGGAAAGGAGGAATGCAGAGAAGGAAGAATGAGTGAGAGCGAGAGAGTGAGGGGAGAGAGAGGAGAAAGAGAGGGAGGGGCTAGAAAGAGGAAAAATAGAAGCTGGTCAAATTTTGTACAGATGTTAGGACGGTACAGTCTGCTGCTGTCTATCAGAACACACATTATGATTTAAATAAAATTCTAATTAATTAGTGAGACAAGACAGACTCAAAGCAGACTGCCATACATGTGCACACTTTCACACGGACATCTGGTTGGATTTTTGTTATTATTTAATTTGTGAATTCACATAAACTCAAAACCCAAATCTCACAGTGGATTTAAAACTTTATATCTTAAACCTTTATAGACCAGAAACTGGATTTAGTTCTGGTTTAATCTGGTTTAGTTCTGGTTTAGTTCTGGTCCAGTCCGGGTCCAGTCCGGATCCAGTCCGGATCCAGTCCTGTCAGACCAGAGACCGGAAAAAACACCACCCCAGTCCGTGTGACAGCGTCACATGATCAACAGTATCCAATCACAATCCACTGTACTGAAACATTAGCAGATTAAATGTTTCAATTAAATTCAATTATATTTACATATGCAAATGAGTTAATCAAAATATTGTGGAAGTGTAGAAAGTGTAGAATTTATCCAGTTTTTGTGTTAAGGTTTAGTCAAAAATCTACTTTCTCAAAATTTGAATTATTCAGTCTGATGAGTTGTAATTCTTGAGTTGAACTACATTATTTTAAACTTTTTTTTTTTTTTTTTTAACGTTCAGACCCCAGCACTGACCTGTAGGGGGCGGTGTAGGAGATGAGGGACATGTCGGAGGAGAACTGGCTCCAGAACCTGAAGAAAAACATGTAAAACATAAAAAATAAAAGTATATAAGAGTTTACATCCTGCAGTTCCTCTAGTGTCCACAAGAGACTGGTACTGAGTCAGAGCTGGTTTAGACCCAGTTTTGATATAGAATTGTTACCACCTTGAAAAAAAAGACTATGATGACTAAGCTTTCAACATGTTAGAAACATGCAAAGTATTTAGAAAAATCACTAAATACTCAGACAAGAGAACATTAAAATTATCCAATTCTGTCTAAACTTCATCAAAATCAGCAAAGACTAAAACAAGACCAAAACAATACTACATTTGGACTAAAATCATGAATAAAATCTGACTTTACATTTTAAAGCTGCATTATGTAACTTTTCTAATAGGGAGCCCACCACCTGCTTGCTTCCATGCAAATGTTATTGCTTTGCCTGGAACATTTCACAGTATGGCATTAAATGTATCTTTCTTGAATTTATTGAATTACAGGGGTTTTAATTGCTCAGAAATACCCTGAAAAACATTCATTCTTATTGCGAGTGGGCTTGCCTCTCCACAGATCTGGTAATTTCTCCTGCTTGCCTCCATAGAGAATGACAAGTTTAATGTGGAGCATTCTAGGCAAAGCAATAACATCTCCATGGAGACAAGCAGGTGGTGAACCGGTTACATAGTGCAAGAAGACCCAAAAGCAAAATGAACTGTAGGAGCACTATACCAGACTGATGCTACAAGCAGTCCAATTTTTTTAGCATTATTTTATCTCAGATTTAGTCCTCATTCAATCCTTACTCAGTCCCGGGTTTTGTAATGGTTTAGTAAGACTTTAGCAAGAATAAACTACCCACAACCCTAATCCTTTTGAATGTTATTTTTCATCCTCCATTTTGAAATCATCAGAATTGAACCTGACCAGAATTGTTGTTGTTTCGTACAGAGACCTCCTCCTCGTTCTCAAACGCTGACTGTCGAGACTTCTGAAAAACATTTATACAATACAATACATCACAATACAATTTCAGTTGCTCTTTGCGAGACCATTTCAAATTAAATGGTCCATTAACTTTGAAATTTATTTTGCAGTGTTAATAGTTATTCTGTTGTATTTTATTTTGAAGTACCTTTCGTGCGAGCAGCTTCCTCCTCTTCCTCTCCTCGTCTGAGCAGTGATGAGACTGAGCCCTCGTCAGACGTCTGTGCTGATGGAGCTGAAACATTCAGACAGTCCACGGTTCAGTCCCCAGGTTCAGTCCCCAGGTTCAGCCCCTAGTATCAGTCTGGGTTCAGCCCCTGGTTCAGTCCCTCATTTAGTCCTGGTTTAGTCCTGGTTTAGTCCTGGTTTAGTCCTGGTTTAGTCCTGGTTTAGTCCTGGTTTAGTCCTGGTTTAGTCCTGGTTTAGTCCTAGTTCAGACCTGTCTCTGTTCTTCTTGCAGTCTTCTTTCTAAATTCTCTTTGGCAGATTTCAGAGCTTCTTTTAACCGACTTGGGACCTGCAACAAAACACCACATATAAGTTTTAGATCAATAATGTGGTTTATAATGAACAAAATATTAAATTATGATTCAATAGATTTTCTCTAAATATCAGATCTTAACATGTCTATAGAAGTGTATGAGAATCTGTGCGGTTTGACCTTAAACTGTTGCTTCTCTGAGTGCTGTAACGGGACGTCACTGAACAACCTGCACACAGAACGAGGGATTAATAAAGCTAGAGATCTATGGATCTCTAGCAGCAGCCAACTTGTGATTGTAGAAAGAACAAAATTGTAATTGAAAATAATGTAAAAACACAACCAAAAGAAAAGCCACAGTCTGTAATGTTTTATCCATATATACACACACATATATATATA
>KN469197.1:0-14359 GCA_000787095.1 Periophthalmodon schlosseri
TAGTTGGCGCAGAGTTAAAGAACGTGCCAGATGGCGTCCTGACTTTACCGGTAAACAGTGAAGTAAATAAAATGCAAAGCTAAAAACACTGCGTCAACATAGAGAGAGGGGGAGGGTCAGCGAGCGCAGGGACGAGGGTTGAGTTAAAGTGTATATGCCAGGTTAGACTGCTCATTTCATTAAAGCATAGTTCACATAAATATATTTAAGATTTTACTTAAGATCATGTTTACTATGTCGAAAAATGCCTTTCTTGCACATAATTTGCTTTTGCATTTTCAATGAAATTATCTGCGTTGATGACATTAGTAGAGGTATTCCACTTAACAACGCAACGGTATTCCTGTATTTTTGTACTTTCCATTTAAGCTTTTTTTTCCTCTAACTACCAGTCAACTGATGTAAACCTATGACAAATATTTACCACAGGTACTATCGCACCGAACCAAGTTAAAATTAGCAACATGAAACATATGCTCTTTAAGTTTTTCGCTGGCAGCCTTTTTCGTACAAGCAACCTCCAGCCTGCCAGAGTTTTTGCTTATTTTCAACAACTTTGCAATTCCACCGAAAAGAAATTGTGCAACATTAAAATGTAATATGTGTGCCAGAAGAAAGATCCAAGTCTCTGCTTTCATTTGAAAAATAGATTGTTTGATGTCCATCTGTTCTTTTACTAGCAACAGTTGAGCAGCAGTTTTCATCAAAAGCAGCCACTGTGACACTGAAGCATTTTTATGAAACCTATATATAAAAATATGATGATATGATTTTAAAGAGCCTGTACCTCTTTTTTCACATGTACTTGAGCAGCTCTTGAGGTCAAATTAACTTCTCTGCGCGCTGTTTGCAGCTAATTAGAAAGCATTTTACAACTACAAAATGCACTTGTACATTCCATTATAAACCGTACTCAGTGGATTGTCTGTTTGTGACTGATCCAAAACAACTCAACAACTCAACTCAAACTCATCTTAAATCGTAAATTTGTCTTTAGTATTTTATTATGTATTTTATTATGAGATTCTGGAAAAACATTTTCAAATGAAAGCACTTTGCCAGTTCCAGCTAACTTTTCTGAAATTGCTCCTCTCATAAAAACAAAGTACCCTTTTGTATTTGAGATCCAACTAATATTTATTGCCGTCAACAAAAATCTGAAAACCTGAATCCCTAATGGATTTAGTTTACAGCGCCTCTCAACATTGGTATGACTTTTTTCAACTCACAGTCACTTCACATTGCATTATCCATGTATTGCCTACCAACATCAAGTCTTTCATTATCTTTTATTTTATATGTTACTGCATGCTATATATCATATTTGTATTTGTATTTATGTATTAATGGGACAAGTTATATTAAAAAAAAACAACAAAACATACCAGTAAATATGCAGGATTGTAGCCAAAGCTAATTTCCATCCTTAGTCCCAGGCTGGGTCAAGGCCAGCTGCATATTAGTATAACAAGTGCATTTTTTACTTGGATATAAAATGTGCAAATGAATATTAATCATTTTCTAATATTTAGCTGATGCAATAAGCAGCAGATGCTAATGGGAATTTAGAACAATAAGACCAGATATGAAACATTTAATATGTACTGGAAATGGGATTCAGAGTGGTACTTTACTTCAGAGTACTTTACACTCTTAAAACATAATTAACTAATGTGTTAACAAATGGGGAACAAAATGTATTAATCTTAACTTATTCTGTACAGTATTTTATATATTGCATCAAATAAACATATATATTGCATCAAATAAACATAAATAATAAAGGGAGGCAAGAGTAGTACAAACGAAAAATTCAAATCTGTCAACTAGATGAAAAGTTGTAGGAGTGAAGACGTTTCGCTGCTCATCCAAGCCGCTTCTTCAGATCTGGTCAGATCACAGACCAGAACTGAAGAAGCAGCTTGGATGAGCAGCGAAATGTCTTCACTCCAGCGACTCTTTGTCCAGTTGACAGATTTGAATTTTTCTTTGACTATGGATCAGACCTGGACTCCAGCGACTTTTGTCCAGTTGACAGATTTGAATTTTTCTTTGACTATGGATCAGACCTGGACGACTGAGGGATTACACAGACATCTGATAATTTATTATAACAGATTCCTTTTTCCGACCAATATTTACGTGGTTTAGTTTAGACGACTGCTCACTTGGGACTATAAACCGGGACGAGGGAGCCTTTTTACTACCACACACCTGGGCTACTGTAAGAAGTCGGACTGCAGATGGCGCTGTCATCCTGCCTCTACTGGTAGAAAGACAGCGTCAAAATCTTTACAAAGGCACGAAAACAAGCTAAATTTTGGTCTGAAAAAAGTATGTTAGAATAAATCAGTAAGTCTATGCTATTACTTTTCACATTTCAAATTATAGCTTTTTTTTTTTTAAGTTCAAGAAAGATTTTGGCATAAATGATTTTTTTTTGTTTTATTTGTTAAGTATGCCAACTGACTAATATTCTAACAAATGGAAACAAAAATGGGTCTATTATATTCATGTTATAGTCCCTGTTTTATTGCGTTTTCCATCTTATATAAACTGTTTATTTTGACCATAAATGATGCACTTCCTCGAGGTCGTGTATTACACAAGCCTATAAAACGCCCTGTATCAGTGCCTGTTTATGTAGCATTAGGGGGACCGAAATATGCACCTCCAACCAGCTGAGAGAGTAGCCTATGAGTCATGTGCTGCTCCTCTTCCTCAGTGGTTATTGGACAAAAATACGTCTTCTATATCAGACAAGATCAAGCTTCGTCTTATATGGTCATTTATGCAACAAAGCTGAGGCATTTTAGCATATCTTTGACATTTATTGGAATTTTGAATGCTACTTTTGCCTCTCAGCCAATCACTTTTTAAGTTCATCAGCGACTTAACGGACTGTGCTCTTTTCAATATCAAACGCAGCAGCAGAACCATTAGCCTCCTCAGTCTCTTTATCTCCTTGATGTCACAAATATCTAAAGTGATAACGCGTCTACTTCTCAAGTACCAAAATTAATACAATTATATAACTTTTGATTGCCGTGATTCATTTCTCTTATTGTTTGTCGTGGTTTAAATTAGACAAGATGGCGTGACTCTGCAGTTAAAATAGAAATATGTCTCTGTATATGAGTCAAGCTATTAAGTAAAGCTAAAATGTACAAGGACAAAATAATGACGGATTATGGACAATGTAACTAAGCAAAATATTTAAGTGAATGAAATGTAAACCGCAAGAGGCTGTTTTAAACGTGCATGTGGCTCATTGGTGACTTGGTCGGGGTGGGGAACGACTGTGCAAGAAATGTTTATTTTAATGATCTGTGAAAGGAGCAGGGTTTATAAGACTCATCTCCCTCCTGTTTCTTTTGTTCATGCCAATAATGTCAAGGCACATAACAGTTGTATTTATGTTCATTATCTGATTATTTATTTTCGACTCTTTAAACTGATGCCAACAAAATGAAATGGCACGAGCAATAAATTAATAAAAAAATATCCCTTTTTCAGTTATATTGTCTCATATTTGTAATTGAGTTAATTTATGCCTAAAAGACGACATGGACACTTAAATTGACAGACGGAAATTCAGAAGGCACTGAGAAATGCCAACCACCTTTTTATACATCAACAAAATAAAATATATAACTTTTTATCATTCATTTATTACATTGAATAGCTGATCAAAAACAGCTATACTTTTGGAACACATGGAAATTATAATATGGGATAAAATTCTAATTTATTATGAATTTCAACTTACTTAATGTGCAGAACATACATAGTGGCTGGGAAATGTTCTTTCACACAAACTTTCACAATAAAAAAAGCAAAATATATTAATCAAAATCGATTTTTTGCGCTTTCTGCCATGTTATAATGTTGTTCCCTCATCAAAACCATGCATGTTTCAATAATTTACGGATCTCTCCCAGGCAATATTGAAACCCTCCTTACCGTTAGCGGCAAGATTCTGCCCAGTGCTCAGCCAACAAGCCCACATCATCCATGCTCCTACACAACAATTCTCCAAAAATATACAAACGCACGATACAAAACTGTACACAACAACTTGACAAACCTGACGCGATGTGCAGCAGTTTCATTAGCTTGCTGCGCGTTGATTGTGCTGTGATAGCGCTCTGAAGGGGGAGTGACTTAGCGCAGAGAGCAAAGGGAGGGCGGATTCAGAGCGTCAAAAATGAAAGTGAAACTTAGAAAACATGTTAATAGGTTCTTTTTGGCGAATATAGTATTTTCAATTCAATAAAAGGAAACATGGCAGTCTAAATATGTTTTGTGTTTGCAGTTAATACCCCACAGAAGTTAAATACCCTCTCTTTAATTATATGACGTTTTATATTGTCGAGTCTGGACATAGCGAACAGCCTTGTTTGCAGATGTCATTATAATTATACCCTCACTGTGCATCCATATATTATAACCAAAAAACAGCATAATGACCAGGTAAACAGGCTTCACATTACTTTGCTGTACTCTTGTTTGCTACATTTTAATGGCTGACCCTGTGCTCCCTGGGCTCAACTCCACACAACACGCTGTTTTAATAAGGCCCATGTTTTCTAACAACTTGTCCTCCTCTGACTCTCTCTCCTTTGCAATTTGCATGATGGAAAGACAAATTCAAACAGTTGTTGTGATGGCCTTGCTCAGTCGCTTTTCTTTCTCTCTCTCCCTCTTTCACTTGGTTTCACTCTGTGTTTTATACTCTCTTTTGTTCTTCCCCTTCCAGTCTCTCTCTCTCCGTCTCTTTACATCTTTCTTTCTTTATGAATTTGTCTTTCCATCATGCAGATTGTAAACAGTTGTTGTAATGGCCTCGCTCAAACTCTTTTCTTTCTCTTTCTCTCCCTCTTTTCCTTGGTTTCACTCTTTTGTTCTTTCCCTCCCAGTCTCTCTCTCTCTCTCTCTCTCTCTCTCTCTCCCTCTCTCTCTCTCTCAGTCTCTCCTATCTCTTTACGTCTCTTTCTTTATGAATCTGTCTTTCCATCATGCAAATTGCAAACAGTTATTGTAATCGCCTTGCTCAATCTCTTTTCTTTTTCTCCCTCTTTCACTTGGTCTCACTCTGTCTTTCTCTATTATTCTCTTTTTTGTTCTTTCCCTCCCAGTCTCTCTCTCTCTTTACATCTCTCTCGCTCTGTATGAATTTGTCTTTCCATCATGCAAATTGCAAACAGTTGTAATGGCCTCGCTCAAACTCTTTTTTTCTCTTTCTCTCCTTCTTTTGTTTGGTTTCACTCTTTTGTTCTTTCCCTCCCAGTCTCTCTCTGTCTCTCTCTCTCTCTCTCTCTGTCTCTCCTATCTCTTTACATCTCTCTTTCTTTATGAATCTGCCATGCCATCAAGTAAATTGTAAACAGTTGTTGTAATGGTCTCTCTAAATATCTTTTCTTTCTCTCTCTCTTTCTCTCTCTCTTTATGTCTCTCTCTTTCTTTATGAATTTGTCTTTCCATCATGCAAATTGCAAACAGTTGTTGTAATGGCCTTGATCAATCTTTCTTTCTTGTTCTTTCCCTCTTTCACTTGGTCTCACTTGGATTTTCTCTATTATTCTCTCTTTTGTTCTTTCCCTCCCAGTCTCTCTCTCTCTCTATCTCTCTCTGTCTCTCCCTCTCTCTCTTTACATCTATCTTTCTTTATGAATTTGTCTTTCCATCTTGCAAATTGTAAACAGTTGTTCTAATGGTCTCGCTCAATCTCTTCTATTCTCCTCTTTTTTTCTCTCTTGGTTTAATTCTTCTTCTCTTTCATTCTCTCTCTCTCTCTCTCTCTCTCTCTCTCTTTCTCTTTCTCTCTCTCTTTCTCTCTCTTTATCTCTCCCTTTCTTTATGAATTTGTCTTTCCATCCTGCAACAACAGTTGTAATGGCCTTGCTCATTACCTTTTCTTTCTCTTTCTCTCGCTCTCTTTTGCTTGGTTTCACTCTTTTGTTCTTTTGCTCCCAGTTTTTCTCTCTCTCTTTCTCTCTGTCTTTACGTCTCTTTATGAATTTGTCTTTCCATCATGCAAATTGTAAACAGTTGTTGTAATGGTCTTGCTCAATCTCTTCTTTTTTTCTCTCTCTCAGCTTAATCATTTTTCTTTCTTTTTTTTCTCTCACAGTCTCTCTCTCTCTCTCTCTCTATGTCTTTCTCTTCCCCTATCATTTTTTCTTTCCTTCATGCAAATTGCAAACAGTTGTTGTAATGGCCTCAGTAAAACAGTTTTTTTTTTTCTCTTTCTCTGTTTAATTCTCTCTTTTATTCTTTCCCTCTCAATCCCTCTCTCTCCCTGTCTCTTAAATTTGTCTTTGTTGTTGTAATGGCCTTGCTCAGATACTTGTCTTTTTTTTCTCTCCCTCTCTCTTTTAGGCTCACTCTGCCTTTCTGTTTATTTTCTCTCTTTCATTCTTTCTCTCTCACTCTCTCTCTCTAACAGTTTCTTTACATCTCTCTTTTTCTATGAATTTGTCTTTTCTTCATGGAAATCGCAAATAGTTGTTGTAATGGCCTTGCTCAAATACTTCTTTCTCCCTCTCTCTTTCTCTCCCTTTCTCTCTCTCTCTCTTGGTTTCACTCTGTATTTCTATTTACTTCTTTTACTCTCTTTTGTTCTCTCTGTCTCTATCTCTTTACATCTCTCTTTTTCCTTCAAGTAAACTCCAAACAGTTGTGTATGTCTCTCTCTCTGCTCCACTTCTATCTTCACATCTTTTCTTTCCCCTCATATATTTTTCATTTGTTTTCATTATCTCTTTCTCTCTCTTCCTCACTCTTTCTCTCCCCTTATCTCTTGTTCTTTCTTTCTTTCTCCATGACTATCTTTCATGCTTTCTCTCTCTCCCTGTCTCTTTTTGTGTCCTAAGTAGGGAATAGTGTGGACACAGCCTTTGTTTCTCTCTCTGTCTCTCATCTTCCTCTACCCACAGGTAGAAAGATAAAAAGTGAAAGAGAGAAGGCTGTCTTTCACTTTTTATCTTTCTACCTGTTTTCCCCTCTCTCTGTCAGTCTATCCGTTGGTGTCTCTCATCTCACATCTCTCTCTCCCTCCTCCCTCTTTCTCTCTCCTTATCGCACTACCCCTCCCTCTCTCTATCAAATCTTTCTCTACCTCTCTCTTTCTCCCCATCCCCCCTCTATCTCCTTTTTTTATCATGTCAACAATCGCGTTCCATCACGTTTTCATTTCAATCACCACTTTACATTGATTGCATCCTTGGACAAACATTACAACCAACAATCTCACGGCTGATTGCTATTCTTTCATTGTTCCCTATGGGCCATTCGTTTACACTGAACTCTCATCATTCACTTGTATTGTATTTCTCCTTGGGGGCATTGCTCAGGTTACTGTATGGTTTTCAATTGAAATAAAAAGGCTTCGCATAATGCAAGTTGTCATTCACTACGTTTGCATGAACAGTGAACCAAACAACTGAATTCAAACTGGCCCAAAACCTCAGACCACTCTTGTTCCAATCTGCAGCAGGTAAAAGAGTGTAATATGTGCGAATGGGGAAGGCCACGAGGCGTTCAGGTGCGTCCAGTAGAGCTGAACGATTTGCAAAAATATTGCATTGCGATTTTTCTGACAAGCATTGCGGTTATAATTTGAGATTTATGTTTAAATAATAGGATCTGGTTCAACGTTCACATTGCAAATATGTCCAGTGGAATTGACAAAAAGAGTTAAATATGAACTCAATTCGATTTATTTTTGTAAAGCCCAAAATCACAACAGCAGTCGCCTCTTAGGCCTTAACAAGATAATTGATTTAACCAAGAGAAAGTTAGAAAATCCAACAGTGGAACAGACAAGGGTCAATAACAGACAAGCAGATTAACCAGCGTTCATAGAAAACAAGCAAATGGAGAACTGTCCCAGAGCGCCCCCCGTCCTTAGAGCCTCCTTCGGCAAGGAAAAACTCCAAAAAACCCAGTGGGAAAAAGAGAAACCTCGAGGAGAACCACAGTGAAGTAGAGATCCACTCCCATGGACGGGCAGCAGCAGATGTGTCCAGGACTAATGCGCATCCATTTTCAGATAGAGTCAAGACTAATGGTGCGTTCACACCGAGGGCGTCGAGTTTACATGTAAAGTCTATGGAGGACGCACGTCTTGGCTGCCCTGCATTTTTGTGGCGCGTTTTCAAGCATCAGAGCGGTGCAAACCTGGCGTTGACATGGTGCTTTTTGAGCATCCACGCGTTGGACGCTCTGTTCGTGTGTCCAAAGCGTCAGGCACCAGAGTTGAAAAACTTTTAGCGTTTGACGTGCAGCATCAACCAATCCAATTATGTAATAAATCCACTAACACCACTCTTTCAACCTGGTCTGCCATCGTTCTCAAAGACACAGGGAAAACAAAACATCCAAAGGCACTCGCAGACCGCAACACACACGCATCAAGTATTTTTCTCCGACATGCGTCCACAGTATCTTTAACACATGTTGGAGGCGTTTGTCCTCAAATCCAAAGGCGTCCAACTAGAGGCGTCCACGTGTTTTTGACGCCCCGGTCTGAACGCAATATAAGGGACAGACTATCCAGGATAGTCTAATAGCTACTGTGCAATTTAGACAAGACAACATAAGGGACAGACTATCCAGGATAGTCTAATAGCTACTGTGCAATTTAGACAAGTTTTGGCCTTTGTTAACAATATGGTTGCTAAGTAGTACAATTATAAACTTCACAAAAATGTAAAAACTAGAACAAACTACTCAAGATTTTTAATAAAATCTTTAATACATTTATGTTAACTATGTTTTAGTGAAATTAGCGGTCTAACCTGTCATACGCACTTTAAACGTAGCAGACCAAAACAAAACAACATGTGCTAGTCCGAGGTGGAGGTGCTGTAGTTTGCTGTTGATGTCAAATGAGTGAGTACACGTCCAAACACATAGCTAATATTTATCTGGCTGTTTTTTACCCCATGCAGTTGAATGCCTCTCCTAGTGTACCCATATGTATGTAATTGTATCGTGCTGTCACACAACGGTCATCCAAAAACTTATATCCTAATGAAAATATCCACCTTTAATGTATTCACTCTTCAGACTGAGACACTACGCAGTTTGTTTCAAAGTTTCTGGTGAACTGAAAAGCCTGCAGCGTTTATCCTCATATTTCATAGAATTGGATATAGTAAACTAATTAATTGTGAGGAAATGGAAACATTGAAACAAAGTTTATTCTACACATCTGCTTAAAAACAAAGCCTACGTAGGTTTAATAGGCTATATGAAAAATGTGCTGCAAAGGGAACTGTTACAAATAAAACCATTTGATTATTAAGTGCATTGATCTCCATGTGTGCTGGATCTATGGGCTTGACCGCGCGTTTCAGCTCGCTCCATGTGCTGCGCTTTGTGTTCACGGAGGAGACGGAGGAGAGCGGGCACGATGTGAAGTGCATTGTGGGATATATACTGGGCCGAGTACAAACAAGTCTCCTTCTATGCATCCTTGGTAAATCGGGCGGAGAAAGTTCTCATCCGGGGATTTCCAGCAGAGTTGCCAAGAAGCGGACTTTGAATTGGAAAAGGACTTGGGTCGTCGAGCGTGACGTTTCACAAGTCCACAAGCACTCAAGTCTGCACAAGTACAGGCATGGAGAAACAGCCTATTTCTGTGTTTTACAGGAGCATTTAATCTGCCCAACATGCCCAGAACCTGGGTCTGTTACATGAAGGTAAAAAATAGCTGTTAACTTGAAAACTACCGCTTCATGACATCACAAGGTGGAACTTTGGAGCTTTGGAGATATAGACAGACTATAATAAAGGGTTATTCAAACATGTGTGAATCAAACAAAACACAACTTCAAGTGTGTTTTTGATGAGGTAACAACATTATAACATGGCTAAAGAGTCAATTTTGCATAATATAGGGCCTTTAAAACATAAATCGCAACTTTAATCGGAATCACAGTACTTGATGGAAAAATCACAAATAGATATTTCTCCCAAATTGTTCAGCCCTACTGAGTACGTATTGGCGTCTTCAGGTGTGTTATTCGGATCTGGGAGATTCAAACAACAATACCTCAATCGTAGTTCCTGTGTTTACATTTTTGCAGTTTGATAATTGATTTAAATTGACATTGGACTAGGCCAGTTGTTGTCCTGGGTTGTCCTAGCGTGCATGTAAACCTATTGACTGACAAAGCACAGTGATGTATCACTCAGGATTTGATGGACAGGCAGGAAAGGTCAGTATGAGAAAGTGTCTGTCATGTGGCTGGATGTGGCCATTATATGAGAAAACGTATAGGTTGCGATGTCAAAAGAAATGGACACATGCAGTTATGAGTCACTATGCGAGGGAGGGAGGCTAAAGTATATAATGTATTTGAAGGCTGAGAGTGGGTGGTGTTGACAAAATGAACATCTCAACGTACTTTGGGATTAACCTGATGATGATATTCAGATAATGTTTTGGGACTTTATCAGAGATGTGACAAAAATGCAGGTAAATGTCCTGGTTGAGGCTCAAATGTTGCTTGAACTTCAAAAGGGCAAAAATATTACTTTATACTCTTGAAGGGCACAGTTTTTTATTTTATTTATTTTTTTAATATGGAATCTTTTAGCAGATGTTTTTTTTTACTCAGTGGGCGACAGTAGCTCAGTCATTGTCCATCCTGCTTTCAACATAAACATCATAGGTTGAGCGGTCAGATCCACTGACCCACAGGTTGGCGGTGTGATTCCAGCTCCCGCAGATGAATGCTGTCATTGTGTCCTTGCCCCCAGTGTCTGTGTACACTGGTGTATGAATGTGTGTGTGAATGGGTGAGTGGTTCCTTGATGTAAAGTGCTTTGAAGTTGGAAAAGCGCTATATAAATATGTGACCATTTACCATTTTACCATTTTAATTTTGTATAATTCCAAACTAATTGCCTTATTATACATTTTTTCGATATATGTTCCACTTGTATTGCAATGGAGAAAAATCTGTGTTTGTAACAAGGGTTATTTTATATTTTCTATAATGACAATGCCTCCGTCTTTTGCCCAACAAAATTTTATTCATTAATTCATGAATTTGTTTGTTTGTTTGACAGGGACATTGCACAATCAGTGTAATGCACAGACCAGATTTAGCTACAAGCTCATTTTCATCAGTAACCCCACAGTGACAGCAGGTCAACATCGCGCAGGTACTTCATAAAATGGCCCAGCTGAAACTTGAATTGAAATAGTCATCTTAACTGGGATCAATCCCACAACCAGTCGATTATTTCCTCACACATCCTAATACATGTAAAGTCAAGGTGGATGAAGTGGCCATATGTAACGGTTGGAGCTGGCATCAAACCCACAACCAAAAAGATTCTTGAAAATACACTTTTGACTTTTCAGCTACACTCCATCACACTGACTTTTCAAATTAAAGCTGGTTATTATTGTTTTAAAATATCATTTTTTTTCCCAACCAAATATTGACAAGTACATTTTTCCCCAGTGGCATTTTTACAGACTTTTTGCCAATGCCAAAATTCGCTGACGGTAACTTTCAATGCTTACAATTATCTTTCTTGACTAACCTGAACACTCATCCATGGATTTCAGAATGATAAAGAGTTAGGACAGTTGCCATAGCAATTAGCAAGTCTTTTGAATGGTGTTTATGTTGCATTAGGAGCAGTGGTGGAAGAAGTACTCGATAAAATACTCAAGTAAAAGTATCACATGGAATATCTTCTTAAGTAAAAGTATTAAAGTACCTGTTTAAAAATGTACTTAAATAGTAAAATTTAAAAGTATTTTGCACAGATTTTGAGGTCTTATAGGGCTGCAAATGTAGTTATTTTGACTAAGATTTGTGCTGATTTTTTTGAACAGAAACAATCGAGTCTTTTTATTCTAGCTGTATTAATTTGTTTATTTGTTGTTATATTTTTTTTTGCTCAAATTATTTTAAAAATAAACCCTTAGCCTTTTCTGCTGGTCTCAAACAATAATGAAAAACACTTTTACTTTTCAGTCCTGTTCAAAATGTAGTGGAGTAGAAAGAACAGATACCCTCAAATGTAGTGAAGTAAAGTAAAAAATATCCACTGTAAAATTGACTCAAGTATACCTAACAATTTTGAGGTATCTGTATACTTTTACTTCATTACCTTCTACCACTCATTAGGAGGACAGTAATATCCACCTCCAAACAGCTCCTCTACCTCAGTATCAGAAGTACATACCATTCAAACAAGCATATGACTACTGCTGTATTATTCCTTATTTTTATATAATTATAGATTTATATAAACCCTTTGAAATGTCATCAGAATGTTCGAGGTTCAGTAATGGACGTAGAAGAAGTAGATTATAATAGATTTTCAAGGACTTACTCATATCAGATCTAATGGATTTAAGTCTTTATAACATAAAATGAGCAACAATTTCCAGCACAGAAATGCCAGCTTCTTTTCCAATAATCAGGATGGAAGTGTTCTATTTTCTAGACTAAAATTGAAAAATTTTGCTTCACTACATTGAAAAATGAGCTTGAAATGTAATTGCATGAAATGACTATTGTGGAGTCAAATTGAGTATCTGTCCGAAAAAACCCTAAAAATCTGGATGTGACCTTCATCAAAAATCTCCAACTGCTTTATGTTCCACTTCACTTTTGCCTCTAGTAGTTTCTATCCTGTAATTTAGAATGATTTTATTTATTTTTTATTTAGAAACTTTTAAAAGGTTTATTGATTACAATGAAGGCTGCTTATCAATTCCGTCCTCACAGTACAAGGGCTTAGGCAAAATGTCCTATATATGAGATGGCAACGGCTTAGTGAGCAGAGCATATGCCCACACACCCAAAGGTCAGCAGTTTGATCCCACATCACACCAGTGCTTACTGTCATTGTGTCGTTGGGCAAGACACTCACCTTACCCTCAAAGACCTAAAGCAGTACTAGCATGATGTTGAAACTGCAATTAAACCGAGACTAAACCAGGACTATATAAGGTATAAACCAGAAACCAGGTCTAAAAGAAAAGACCAAAACCGGGAACCATTAACCACTATCAATTCAGAACTAAACTAGGACTAAACTAGAACTAAACCAGGTCTAAACAGGTCTAAACTGTATCATTGCGTCCACTACGGCACTATTTGCTGTATTGGAGTCCTGCTGTCAGATGAAACTCAAAGCACTCATAATATCGGGCGTACACTTCACAACCTTCAAAGCACTCAATACTGTGATGTATGCCTGGTTCTGTACCGATAGAAACCACACACAACCTTCTAGAACTAAACCAGGACTATACCGGGACTAAACCAGGTGTAAACTGTATCATTTCGTCCATCTCACTTCACTCATTGATGTATTGGAAGCCCGCTGTCAGATGAATGGCAAAGCGCTCATAATATTGTGGTGTATATGCCTGGTTCTCTGCCCGAGGGGGGACCACCCACAGCCTTCTGACAGCGCACCACTCAGGGCTGATGTGAGACATGACGCTTGCATCGATCGCTCCGAGCTCCACAACAGCTCAAGGCAAAATGAGAACACGCAATACCAAGAGACAGGGTGGGGGGATTAAACTAGGACTAAAACCAGATTAAAACAGGACCAAGAGACTAAAGCAAGACCTAAAGTGCATTAAACTACTCATTTCACTAAAACATAGTCAGAATAATTATGTTTAAGATTGTACTAAAAATCTTGCCTAACTTTTTCTAGCTTTCAAAAGTTTAGCTGAAATTTTCTGGTTGGACCACAGACTGTATAAAGAAGTGGACTGTGAGTGTGAAGGGACTGTGACCCATAGCGTTGGGCTCCAGTCAAATGAAGCTCATCAAGAGCGAATTTGGAGCCGAGTTCCATATTAGGAATTCCGAACGCAAGTATTATAGTAACCAAAGAGCCCATCTGGAGCGCAGCTGTTGCAGGTAACACCCCTTTCCGCCCACACCGCTGGTTTGGCAGGGGGTGTGCGCTTAGCAACGTTGTCAATCAAGCCTGTTGCTAACGCTAGCAGCAGTGACCTCGGGGACAGAAGGCAGTTGATTTGCCTCTTATTAGGCAAGGCAGAGCAAGGCCAGTTTATTCATATAGCACAATTTGTACACAAATTAAGTCAAAATGCTTTACAGAATAACAAAAACATTAAAATCACAATACATCAAATCAAAACATAAATAATCACAAATAATCATCATAAAATTAGCATTAAAAGAGAAGAGTAAAGAATAAAACCCTTTCAGTCATATGCACAGCTAAACAGAACCGTTTTGAGCCTGGATTTAAACATTGTCAATGTAGAGGCCTGTCTCACATCTTCAGGAAGACTGTCCCAGGTTTTAGCTGCAGAAAACTGAAACGCTGATTC
>KN469198.1:0-55235 GCA_000787095.1 Periophthalmodon schlosseri
TATTATTATTGTTATTATTATTTAAAAAGAATTGTAAAAGGTCATACACACAGACATCTTACTAATCTTACAAATATGTAACATTATATAATACTGCTACAGATGCCATACACCCAAGATTGTTGACATGCTAGATTAAGATTACAGTAGATTACAACTTTTTTTTATGTCTTATAAAATGACCTAATTTTTTTCACTTTGTTTTTCTTAACTGAATGGCCAACTTCAGACGAGGTGTGTGACATTTGCCATTACGTCTGCCAATGAGATATTTTGAGTTTTTGATGTAAACACAACCCTACACTCAACAAGGTCATATGTATTATGGGGAAGAGTTGAGTAATAAAGGGCACTGAGGAGATAGGAGAGGTCAGATGAGGTGACACATGGGTGACGAAGCGTGCCCCTAAAGAAAAACAGGACTAATGTAACATAAATACAATATAGGGAGAAGGGCCTGAGGGGTCAGTGCTGCGAGTGACGCTGGTGAAAAACTGCTGAGCTGGCACTGCGTCTCCATCAGCTGACTGCAGTCTGACAGAGCACACAGGACACGCTCGGAGACAAGCACTAAACACAACAGTGTACTATTGCACTGAGGCACATGCGGAGGGAAAACAATAGGACACAATTACACAAACAGTCGATGCAGAACGGAACTCTGCTTATTATAGACTAAGGCATCAGATTTAGTACAGTAATTTTGGCTTAGTGATTTACATAATGCTAAAGATGTGAATAAAGAGTAGTTTAATATGTTTGAGAGTACTTGTAAGTTAGAGATGTATTGCATGTAAGACTATAGGTAAGGTATATAGGCTATTTAATTCTGATTCAGACTATAAAAAAACATTTATGTCACTGTGATCAATATGGTAATTTCATGTTGTTCTATCTAGATCTAGATTTTCTACATTGCAAACTGAACAATGCAGTTCAACATTTTATTAAATAATTACTTCTGCACATACTTCATTTACCTTTTTCACTTCCCTATTGATATTTAAATATTTATGCCAGGCGGTGGTTTGCTATGGTCAAACATTAATCCTTTCCTGTCACTTAACAGATTTTGTTCTAGAAAAATAAACTTTCATCTCAAGCCAATAAAGCAGCTTTGACAGAGGATATGGAGTAAGAGGATAGAGTGATGATCCAATCATGTTTGAAGGAGCATTGATGTAACAGGCGAAGGTCAGAGGTCAGTGGAGAGCATGGCAGCTGGATTACACTGCAGTTTGGGCACGAAACAGCTGTGGTTCTCTTGTTTCCTTGAGCGAGCTACTATTCTTGCATTTTCCTTTTGCCTTTTTTCTTTCTGTTGTTATTACAGTGTGTAATTAGGCCAATATTAATGTGTATATAATATCTGTAGCATATTTGTTTCACTAAAAAGCCCTGAGTAACACTTGGAGGTCTTTTCCCCATTCAAGAGATGTAATGTTTTGTTTTAAATTGTTAATTGCTATGGCAACTGCCCCAATTTTTCATCATTCTGAAACCCATGGTCATGGATAGAGGTCAGGATTATGTCATCACACCTCATAGAATTATCAGGTTAGCCTAAGGTTAAACCAGTGGAGATTTTAAGATGCTATGTAATAAATGTAGACTTAATTCAAAAGTATTCTGACTCTATAATCTGATAAATGTATTTACCAGTTGTGACCCGGCGGTTTATAGGGTCGTTGCAAAGCCATTTTGTAAACTTTTAAAAATGTTTTATCTCTATGAAGTTTTTCACGTCTTGATCCCGAGCTCTATTGATCATTTCTGTCAGCTTTTTATTGACAATGAGGTAACAAATTATCTATTGGTGGTCACACTCCCACATCAATACGTCTAGAGGCTTATGTATTTGCTTACCTGCCATATGCAAATCTTCTGTCTTTGTGATGGTCCCCAAAGGTGTCCCAAAGCCGCAGAGACACGCTGACCTCATCCACGACATCACGCGATCGCTCTAACACCTGCACACCACATCCATTAAAATCTAAAACCGTCTGAGTGGTCCTAGCTTCATAAAAAAGCACTTACCTCCTGGCATACTCGATACTGGTCAATGGCCCAGACGGTTGGCACGTGGGTGGCGAGCAGCTGATACTGAGTGAGGGTGGCATTGCAGGCCCGCGCGCAGATGAGCCTGGTCTTGCCGACTGCGTTATCCCCGACCACCACACATTTAATCGTTTCCACATTGGGCCGCTCATAGTCTGTGTCTATATCCATGGAGAGGGCCCTGGAAGAGAAATGTGTGAAGATGAATATTCACTGGCGAGGTAATGCAAAAATACATGCATTTCAAGTGAATTTGCTTCTTGTTAATCAACAGTTATTCAGTAGAATCCATATTTTTTCTTGTCATTAAAGGTGGTGACTGAAGCTGTGTATAGTGGCCAGTTAGTCAGTAGAGATCAACTGCAGATATATTTATTTGTATTTATTTTATTGTTTATTTGAATAGGAACAGATACAACAAACATAGATTACCGATTCAGTAATCTGATGCGGGTATCGCAGTGCTTATAACCTAGGCTAATTCGCAACACCAGTCCCCAGAAAATCTTTTAAAACTGCTCAAATTTCACTAAAAAGCAGTGAGATTAGTTGTAGAAAAAGCAATAAATACAGTGAATTTGTCAAGAGAATCAAATATCAAAATACCACACACTTGCACATATGCAGCCATCCTCACACGGTTTCATAATTAAGGGTAATCCATTAAGCACATGTATCTTGTTGGGGGATAGGAGGACCATGCAAAACTAGATTCAGGCAATTAGCAGAATAAACATACCATATAATTCAAATATTACAACCTAACATTCACGGGTACTGGATTATACTCTAATGCAGAGCAAAGTGTCATTTGTGGTTGCGGTTGAGGTTCTCCGGTACACCTCAACGCCCGACCACAGCCTTGGCACAGGATGTTGGCAATTCTGTACAAAGCTCAACTGACTTCCTCTTAAAGCCACACACAACTGTGAAAAGCTTATGGAAATCTCCTTTCCATAAACAGCTTACAAACATTTCTGGCATGTCCAAACACATGATTACACTTTTTTTTACATTCCTGGAAGAATCTACTTTGTTGCATAATGACCCACGTACCCCCACACACTGGTCTATAGTCAGCAAATCAGTCCATCTGTCCCTGTGGCTAACTTGTTTATAGAGCCATCCCAAGTCCCATAAATAGAGCATCTGAAACATTCATAAAGGTCTCACTTGTTATTCCATTGACATGAATGCCAAAGCAGCACTTCAGTCAAGCATTGACAGACGCCGCAGCTAAAAACGGCATCTATTCATTGGACATAGGAGCCACGTGTGCTCTCTCATAAGGCCCCATGGAGGCTCTCATATTTCTATACATACCCAATATTGTGTTTGCATAGCCTTCTGCAGCTACTTCAGTAAAATGCATTTGACGTCATAGAGTGCGACACAGAACGCTACCTGAAATGTGTGTGAAAGCTTGGCTGACCTTATCCTTTTAGATTTATTGAAACAACTCTCCTTTTTAGGTCAGGTCTTATCTGCATGACCTTCAGACAATTCTAGATACAGTGAGAGACAGAGGAAGCAATTATATTTTATAACTATGATTCAATTAAAAGTGAACCAGGGTTATACATAATAAAACACTATTTCTATTGTAAGATTTCAAATGTATTTATTAAGGCTTTACAGGGTTTAGATGCCTTTCTACTATTTTGCACTATATTATGAAAGAGCAGTGTAAATATAAAATATATTTAAAAGAGCGTGAAGGAAAGAACATAACTTGAAGAACCAAGAAGTCGGCTATGATACTAGTTCTATATTGAAATTATAAAAATATACAACACAAACTTCTTCCAATTTACATGTAAGCACTGTCTTTGTCTATGGTTTAAATACCACCCCAATAAGGAGTTAGCAAATACAGAGTAAGGCTTACTAATAAACAAGTCAATGCACCTGGATAGAGATAGATTGAACCGTGCAGGATGCTGGGAGTGATGATGTAAGCGCAGTCTGTCTATCAAAAGTTTTGAGTGGGATGAAGACAAAATCCCAAATATTATCCTGCTACATGTGTAGTTCTGTACTGGGCTCCAGGCTTCTCATGCATCGATCAACACGATTCACAACGCAGTCACACATCGCTGCACTCAAAAGACGTGCATCTGCGGTTTTCACATATTCTCAGGAAGTTATATTTAGCAATGACCTATATGTGAACTTGTCTAGACCTCATAATCTGCCCACATATACAAATGACTAAGACTGGGACATAAAGCAAATGTTATTGTATACTGTTGGTAACACTTGGTAACACTTAATAATAACTGCTTAATGAATTCCCTAACTATCTCTTAACCCAAACTCTTTAATTAAGTACTGGTAGTTACTAGGTCTGAGTCATTCTTAATATAACTATTCAATCTTTATGAATTAAGTCTTTCTTCGTGCTTGGTTAAGGCTGTAATTCTTTGATGAGAGATTGAACAGATTGATACAAAAAGCGTGATGGGAAAACCTAATATAGCACAGCTGATAAAGACTTGAATGCACCGGAAGACCAGTCAACCAGAGACGCTCCTAATATGGCTTTCCTTTAAGGACACTTCTGTGAGAACATTTCCCACACATTTCCAATTCAAGCTGTCTCTACTTTTTAACTTGTATTGTTTATATTCTGTACTATGTCAACATCTAGTGCTATGTACTTTTTGTGGTTTTCTCATATGTAAATCTAGTATATAAATTGTTAATAATGTCATAACCAGCACCACAAAAAATAAAGCCCAGATGCGCATCCGGTTTATTTCCTATTGACTTCCTCTCTCTGTTATGCAACACTTTCAGCATTTCTAGTGCAGAAAAACTCATCTCAAAAGCCTGAGACTCTGTCTTATTTTTGGGCTTTGGACTTCAATTAATAAGTTTGCATTTTCCTGTGTAATTAATAATGATCCAATATGCAGTCACTGTGCTGGGTCTTACAGTATAACAGGGTTGAACGCATACATCAGTGGGCCATGTCTATTTGTTGACATGTGCACTCATCTATGTAATCCAATGTAAGCTTTTGTCCAAACTTATATGAATCACCTCGTTTTCCATTGCTCTCAGGTGTTAAATGTCAGCAGATATGTGTGTGTGTGTGTGTGTGTGTGTGTGTGTGTGTGTGTGTGTGTGTGTGTGTGTGTGTGTGTGTGTGGGGGTGGGGGTGTGGTGTGTGTGTGTGTGTGTGTGTGTGTGTGTGGTGTGTATGTGTGCGTGTGCGGGGGGGCACTGCCATAGGCGCAGCTGGCACAGACTAGTTATATAACCTGATGTGCCTGGTTCCCTGCTGGATGACAGTAGACCTCATATGGCACACAGCAGAGTCACCTCGCCCACTGCAGATGCGCCTGGTGCTAAACCACGCCCAGTTACTGACGTCAGTGCTACACATCTATCAGTGTGAATGAAAAAGTCAATAGAACAGCACTCCAGTATGTCCGAGTAAATGCACTGTAAACAACACTGCTCCCTGTCCTGATTTTGAAACACTGTGATATTTTTCCCCTTCATCCTAAGTCATTGTGTTCCTTTACAAAAGTGATGATGAACAGTGAGTCCACTACTTCACACATGAAACAAGTGAACAAGTTTCCTCCCCTTGATAGACCATGCCCAATATGACATATTGTACAACACAAAAACGGAAATGCACCGAAATATCTTAATATGCAATGCAAGGAAGACAATTGGCTATTTATAGAAAATGTGGTTTTAAAAATATCTAACAGACGCTCATATAACCAAGGTGACAGAATCACGTCGACACCTGCGTAACTCTATCGCCCCGTGACGTCACAGCCCCTCGGATCAACATTACAGTGGACTTGTGCGCTTGTTCGACCTCTGAGCCAGCTCCACTGTCTGCGGTCAGCACCAGTAGGAAACCGCGTTAGAGCACGTCCAGGATGAGGTAGCCTATGGAAACATAGCATCTCTGTCCTCATCAATGAAAAGCACCTCAAGAGCTCGTGCTCCCTGCAGTCATTCATAAACACCTGGCCCATTCATATTTTCTGGAATGGCAACAATTAATCTAATCCCAGTCATTTATATAGATAACAACTTGATACAAGAAATTACGCAAAGTTATAATTAATTATGTTTATGTGGACTGTAAAAATGTAGGTGGATGTCTGCCTACATTCTAATTGTACTGCTTAGGTCTTGCGTAACGCGCCAAGCCCATCTGCTGCACTATAACGCACAAGCAAAATGCCTCAGTGACAATAACTACAATAAAACATGTGGGATTAAAAATAACAATCCCAGTGAGAGTAAAACAATCGCTTACAAATATCAGCTTTTTAAACATGGATATCATCATGGAATAAGTTAATTCTTTGTGAAATGGCATGTGATGTAAATAGAAGCACCCGGTGATGTTTTAAGTCAAGAGGAGACCGTTAGAGTTGATGGTTGCTTTGTGCACATTGTACCATGCATTGGAAGGCATGTGACCTACTATTCGTGCAGGAGACGGTTCCTACCTTCCGACGGTTCCGGAATTGACCCACATGCCACTCTGTTGGTGATTTAGCCCGTCCCTAAATCGGACAAAGCACGAAGAAGCAAGAGAAAAAATAAATTGTCGACTTGGTTTTGGTCAAGGAGCACGTTAAAACTGCAGACGTTGCGCGAGGAACCTTGTCTGCTCACACATCCTTGTCCTTAGAATTTCTTATTTCCGTCTTGTGTAGAGTAGAACTGTTTGCTGGGCTAATCAGCTGTTACACGCTAACTAGTTTTATAAATTCATGGAATCATTTGGAGCTTGGACGTGGTCTGGTCTGAGCCACCCCTTTTTGTTGTTGTTTCCCCAGCTGATTTCTGCAAAGACACGCCTCCAAGTCTGCGCGTCACGACACAAGACTCTCAGACTCTTCCTTTGTTGCGTTCAATAACAGTCAGAAAAACAGATACACACGATTGGTCAGTTAGTAAAAGTATATTTGTGGCATCTTTAGACACTGGCTGAATTGAGCGTTTGGCTTAAAATAAAATGTTAATATATGCCGAGTGGTTTCACGACGCACCTGCAAAATAGTATTTTTTTCTTCTTTTTAAAGATAACTGTACATGCCACATACCAAAAGGCATCTTTATAATGGGCCCAGGACCGTGCCTCATATATTTAGAGTTCAAAAGTGATTGATTTTAATTAAAGGCTGTCTTCTTCCCAACTGTGATCCACATTGAATCGCTATGTCGTTTAAGAGCCTGCTTATTTGTGTCCATAATTAGAACCAAGGGTGACACTTAAACGTGCACATAGTGATGACAACACAGCAGCCAATCGAGTCGAGAATAGGGAATTATAGTTCCGCCCTGAAACTGCGCTCTCATCCTGTTAACCCCACGCTGTCCGAAAAGCACGCTGTCTTTTGTTTAAAGAGAAACCTTCGCGCGTAATGGCCCAGACTTTTCTGGTACCGAGTCTATTCTCCTTACTCCTTTCTAATATGATATAAGTTAGCCCTCTCGTTGTATCAAGGATTCAGTAAGCTCCAAAAAATCTTATTATTTAAAGGGCTACCACCAGACCAGTGGGATATTAATTCTATACTGACATGATAAGTGATGCCTAGTGGCTACAAGTTAAAATGAAATTCCCATTTTAATGGGTAATGGACCTTTTTGTTGCTTCTATGGTTATTCTGGGTGTGCAGGCATAGCAACAAGCTACCACATAGCAACACATATGGAAGAAAAGTAGATCTATGAATAGTGGTTTTATTTTCGGATGGTTCATTTACTCAACAATTTATGACAGTGATTCCCAACCTAGTCTGGACCCAGATTTGGGTCCCAGAAGATTCTCAGGGGTCCCCAGGGGTTTCTAATGAAGGGGTGGCATTTAACTGGTTCTGAAGCATTCCATAATGATTACTGCTCTATTAAATCTTCATAATAGTATATGGAGGGGGAAAAAACAGCTTATAAAATAACTCGGTGGTACTAATTTTGGTGAAGTAGTTATTTAACAATGCTGTTGCTCTATAAGATAGGGTATAGAAATGTAAGACGTTATGCTTCTTTACTGTTACATCTCTATGATCACCACACAGTAGCTGGGGCATTTTACAGTCTTCTTGAGCCAAGGGAGTCTGGGCTGTCTGACCTAGCTTTGCTTCTGAAGACTGAAGACAGACATCTGCTGGCTGAGGCTGGAACTGGCTGCAATAACAAAGGAGACAATGAAAAGCCCTTCTTGTCTATACGTCTGGGATGTTAGATCATCTGTCCTGTGTAACTTATTCCAGTACAATGATAGGTTAAATCAGGACAGAGTGAATATACATTCACATATTTTATACCCCATGCAAATAATACCTCATGCTATACCAAAAAAATGTATTAAGAGATTATATAAAAGAGTTAATACATTTCTAAATTCATTTTGGATTAACCGCTCCCAAAATGAGATTTGAAAAAGTACTGTTACCTGTGAAAGTTGGAGGCCTTGCCCAAATTTTCAGCATTACTACTATCTGAGTAGGCTGTACAAGCTGCTGTAAATTTGTACCTTTCTACCAAGCTTATAACAACAGTTACGTGTAAAAAAAACAACTTCATAGTCAACATGTTAAATATGTGGAATAAGATTAAGAAATAGTAATTTAGCTTCTATATCTAATCATCCCAAATTTGTTTGCTGTTTTATGATTTCATTCATATTTTCTCTTTTTTTAGTTAGGACCAAGACCCTGAGAAAAGAGTGGCCTTTGCCCAGTCTGGCATGGTCCGAATAAAACAGCATGAAAGATGGGCTGGAATGCTGCAGAAGTAAACAGGGCTTCCAATGTGCCACCACCAAAAGCTCTTAGAATTCTGGAGAGGCAGCCCCTTTGTCAAGGAGATGTACTTGTAAAGGAATTCTCAAGCGGGACAGGCTGAGGTTATGTCTGCCTTTTCAGCTACTGTAGTATGGAGGCACTGTGGATCTTTGTATATAAGCTTTATCACTCTTTCATTAACTGTGTGGGAAGCTGACTCCCCCAGCATTTGCACTGTTGAGATTAAAGTTGGGAGAATGAGCTGAGGTCACTCCCTGGCATGGACACCCAGAACCCCTCAGACAAACAGTTTCAAGGGTGAGACCAAAACATTCATTTACACAAGCTTCTCAAGAACTGAACATGAGCGTGACAGCAGTAACTTTAAACAGTTGTTATGTGATTTTGGGTTGTATCTGTCACACTGTGTGACTGAAGTGAATGTAGTTGAAGAATTGTCTGGCCTCGGGACATAGTAAGCTCCGGGTCAGAGCAAGAATTAATTATCAAACCTTAGTGTTTAGTAGGCTTCACTGTCCCTTTAGCTAGGTAAAATACAGTATTTGACTTTATAGTGGTTATTATAGTGAAAAAATTCAATTAATTTGCGAGACAGGACTTTAAACTAAGATTGCAAAGGAACAAATGCAAATATTTGTATCTCAATCAATAAAGCTCCTAAACCAAAATGGATTTAGTTGTATTTGTCTTTGCTGTTGTGACATCTGAGTGTTTCTTGTTTGACCATGTATGGGAGAATTTTTTACGATTTATGATGCATCTGACAAAACAAAATAATATGTGTGGTCCTGCTGCGGATCAAGAATATAATAAAAAGTAAATCAAGTTATTTTCAAAAGTATATCCCATCAGTGTCCACTCCTCCACTGGCCTTCTACTGACCTCTTTGAATTAACCGAATATTCAACAGAGCAGCAAGCCCCTGCTCCAATACTGCGTTAGAGTTGCTCTAAAGCTGTCAAAACACACAGCTTCTCACACTCCACGCGTCCACCAAAACCCAGCCCTGTACACACAGCGTCCCAAACAAATACACACACACACACACGTTACCCTCCACACAAGTAGGTCAGAGCTGCAGTGGGTCTTCAGCACCCTGCAGCCGATAACAGTATCAAAGATTAAATTCTACCTTCACTGACACACAGATCACGTGTAAGCAGGGGTCAGTTTCATTAACTGGTCTACACACAAGAGGACAGTGTACTCTTTGTATCTGCCCCAAACCTTGATAAATAAATGTGACACTATAAGAGGCAGAGGATTGTCTGTAACCACACGGGAGCCAAAAATTACAAAATAAAAAAAAAAGCAAAGGAAGAAGTTTAACATTTAAAAGATCGCCAAAGCCGCTGGATAAATCTGAGACTGAAATGTTTTTGAATCTTTTTTTTCAAAACACGCCCGACCAGAATGACTGGCAGTGGTCGCCCAATTGGCAAAACATGCCAAATTACTATGCCAAGCATGGACAAATAGGAAACAAAAAGTTGCTTAAGTTCACATTCAAACCCATAGAGAGAATATACAAAGTCTCGTATGGGAACTAGCCAGCCTGAATATCCAAAGGAAAAAAAACTAAGCCTCCATATAATGTGTTAGATCCCTCAATGGGACTGGACCCCTTTCTATCCTCCTCTCAATCTCTGGCCCTGTCTCCACACACATGCACCGTTAGACACACAAATGTGTCAGAGCCATTCTGGTATGAAACAGAGTGTCTTCTGTAGCAGCCTATTTGGAGACAGCTGATGATGTGCATGTCAGTGCTGAGTTTAAGTGAAAAACAACATTCAACAGTGAGATAGGGCTCCCATTAAAAGTCAGCACAGAAAAGTCTATAGAAGCCGTGGAGATAAACCGGACGTATTGTTTACTGTTAACTTATCTGTGGCTGGTCTTATCTACTCTCATTTCTGCTTGTGCAAAGCTGCAGTTGAATCATTACTTTTAATGAAGATTTAAAGTTTCAACTGACAAAAATGGGGGTGAAATTGGTTTAAAAATATTGTTTAAAATATTGCATTTTTATATGGAACTGCTTCCATGAGTAGAATTCATAAGTTCTATACAATTCTATAATTCAGTATACATTTCAATAGTTATAATATATTGGACTTGAAAGATTACTTGAACAAACACATTGCAACTAAATATATACTTGTTATGTCTGCTGTTACACTCCTAGTGTTACGTTTTTTGCTTGAATTGCACATTTCTGCTTATTGCTTTCTGTTTTGGGGACCTCCAGCACACATGATGACAGTGGGAATCTTCGTCCCAATCTTAGTGATGAATGAGGAGGTCATATCTGTTGTGGTGACGGCAGAATATGTCAGGAATGTGAAGTGCCTTGGGCTCTGGAATAAAAGCTATGCAGACCAAGTTTTGTCAAAAAAACAGGAAGAAAAGAAAAGTGTTATATACTACAAGTGTAACACTAAGTCTAACACTAAGAATGTTGTATTATGATTTACCAAAAACAAAATAAAACATTTGTTATAAATAGTTTTAACAACGGATTTGTTGCTGTACTATGTGAACACAGTCACACTTTTATGACAGATTGTCTGAGGTCATGGTTTGATTAGATGCTGGGAATTCCCTTAAATCTTTAGGAGTAAAGATTAAATGTGCAAAACACTGTGGCCTTAAATGTCATCATGTACTCTTCCCTCTGCACAGACTTGTTCTGTGGAATGAGCTTTCCATAACATCATGTATTACTGACATTAAAGTTCTCAGGTCAACCTACAGCTCTGGAGTGTTCAAATACACTGTTGGGCATGTACTACACAGGAGTCAGAAAAGAAGCTTCTTAATCCATGACAAGTAATCTGATTACATGTCATTTGTCCACAGGTCTAAGGTCTAAAATAGTAAAACTAAAAACATACTAGAGGCCTGCAAAAACTCTACTCTAAATTCTTAATAAATATACTAACATACCAACAGAATGACCTCCTATGCGTCACCTCTTCCACCACTGTGAATCATTGACAGACACTGAGCACTCACATTAAGACATGCTTTGACCATTCTTTTCTGACTAACTCACGTGCATACACATACTGTAGCTATCAAATATATTTTGCCTAGGATCACATGCCATAATGATACTTATCTGTGTTGTTCATATTTACTTTATGGTCATGTCTGATTGGAGTTCTTGCCTGTTTCTGTGGCTGTGGACTCCTATGATGGGTTACAATAAGGCTGTATAGGTCAAGGGCTTTACAGGACATCCACAGAGAGAATCAGGTTGAGAAATAGGATGATCAGAGGGATCAGGAAGTGAATGTAGGACCAGGGCTATAACAGGAACAAGGAACAAGAATATAGGTTAGTAAACAGATCTTGGAGAGGGCCTGCTGGGCTGCACACTGAGACACATCTTCACACAGTAACCTAAGAGTATAGTATGAAGAATTATGCTGGCATCTGGCAGTGAATGATACTTCAGTTATTTTGCATAGCCCTATTACTGAAGAGCTCCTACCAACTACCAATCTGCTATGTCCATAATGATGACACATGTACAATAGTTTTCTACTTTTTCATTGTTTGCTTCACAATACATTTCTCTCTCTTTTTAAGCCTGAAATGTGCCTTGATTTGCATTGTAGATTTGGCTTAAAGGTTTCTACAACTTTGCTGATACTGCCATCTTAATCTATCCAAGTTTGCGACTGGCATAAAGGACATGCTTGCATCTGCCCCCTTGTGGTCAGATTAATGTAATACTTACAATAATAGAAATACAATTTTATGCTATAGTCACGGTTTTATGTGGAACGCAGAATGCAAACACATGACAGGATGTTTTCCTCTCTGGACAGAACAGCTTCTATACTCAGGGCTGGATAATGTAGAGGCAAGGCAAGTAGGCTACAAAAGAAAGTAGCCTTTTTCTACTCAGCCAAGGCAGGCTACATTTAAAGATTACAATTAAAGGGATTATGGGCCACTGGCAAATGAACACCATTCAGTTGAAAGATAGAAGCAAAGACAGAACAATGGTAGGGGTGCACAATACACTGAAATCAAATCGAAATTGCAATTTGAGTTGAGTTTCACATTGTCATCAGTTAAACATATTAGGTATATGTCCTTATTATCCGCTTAAAATATATTTAAAATGGTACAAACCTGCGACTATGATGAAGATTTGCAAAGTGAGAGGTACATTTGGCCTGCGCACCGGTCGGTGAGTATTCCAGAAACAGGCTGATTAAACAGAGAGTGAAGCCAAGCCAAACAGCCCTGGACTTCACTCGGGCTCAGAGGAGCAGAGCTGCAGCCTGCTGAGTTCACGCCGCACACAGCCCGAACACTGACCCAGCACTGTTCGCATTAGAGTCTATAGGCTTCCAAAAGTGCAGCCTGATCAATACATTAGTGGATTGAGATATGAGGATACTGCTGTTATAACTGCACAGTGCACTTACGCTTATGTTTCAGTTCTAAAGAGAGTTAAACCAACATTACAAATCTCTATGACTTTCACAGAATAGATAGCAGCTAGAGTTTATGAAAAAGTAAAAACAAACATCAAGTCACTGAGGTAAGATTAGGGCTAGGCCTGTTTGTACACCGGAACAACCTCTTGTTGTACTTCAGATAGACTGCAAGTTGCACTGGCACAGTCAGTTCCTCGTATTGTGCTGTAGCTGCAAAACAACCTCACAATACACAGCCACCTTCTTACTATACAAACAAGTTTGGTCAAACAAGTTCATATATGACCTTTTCTCTGTTTTCAACAATAGAAATCCAATGTACTGGAAACGCATGCACAATATGCCTAATCATAGAATGCACCATAGGCATCCCGAAATAGTGTGATGGAAAAATCTATACCGGTATCTAGTTGTTTCCGTACTGCTGCTCAACGGCCCAGTGATACAAGCGACATGTAATAGTCACCACACACTGTGACCACATGTCAAACCCTTGCCAAGCTGCACTATCCACGGGCTTTAATCATAGAACAAGAGTAAGGGGCCTGAGCTGGTGCATAATAGTGTAATCCAGATCAGTGATGTTCAAGTTGAGCTGTTTAAGTGGTTTTGCTGTATGCTTTGCACGTAAACACAAACAGATATAGTGTTTGACCCCACTATAACTGATTCTATTGAATGGACGGCAATTTGACCTGCAACCATAACAGTCATTATGAAGTATGATAACACTCAGTAAATCAATATTTGTGTATCACATGACTCGTGTTGAAGAATGTAATAGCAATTATGCCATAGTGCAATACATAAATAGGCATGATATGCCTTGTGTTTATTAATTATTTATTGTACAATACACCCAATGGAAAAGAGATTTCTTTAAGAGATTGCTGTTGGCCTAAAATGACCACATAAGATCTACCAATTAGGATTCAAAACAAATCAATGTTACAAATAATCTAGCAGTTCCCTGTTCTGTGCCATTGGTCTGTATCTAAATATATATCAGGGCTGAAACAGGCAAACCAAAGTGTATAATATGTAGTGAGTCACTTTGAGAAGTCTACTGGACGTGTGAGCAGACCACACAGACTGGAGTGATGACAGCGCTCTCATCTCAACCTGCTACACGGGGTTATCAAATCTGATTCAGCCTGTTGTCTGTGTGTGCTCTGTGTAAGTAACACCACCACAAGAGCATGCCCGCCTCAACTACCTAAACTGTCTCTCATTCATGAGTAACACATGTGCATAAAAATAGATTTGACCAAAGCTAAGGGCAGCACACAACCCAAACACACAATTATAGATTAAAACTATACAGTCTTTATACAGTCTGTGATTAAAACCCAACTGTTTTATGACTCACTGAAACCTGTCTAACCTTGATTAACAGGAATGGTACTTGGGTGTTTCTCTCACTAGGATTACTCTGAAGCTATCAGCTGTCACTAGAAACCAGAGAAGACGTGATTAAAGATTTGTGTGCACCATTATATTTATGTTATAAAAGTATTCCACATTTGCCTTTGAGTAATGTGTCCATGGCACGTTTTAACATTAAACGTGAAGATATGAACAACAAAACAAGCACATAGCAGCATTATTGCTTGAATAATTTACTGAATTAATACAAAATAAATAAATAAAAATAAACAAACACACTAGTCAGACATATGGTGACGATATGTGTTGACCTGAAAATATTAGCCGCAGAGGTAAGAATCCCCTGTACTTGTAGAGTGTATGAGACAGCTCCACCCATCCGCAGCTATCAGTATGGAAGTCTCAGAGGACCTCCAAAGGTGTGAAATGCATTGTGTGATTTTGTACCGCTCTACATCCGAATGCCAAATCAGCCGTCATGTGCCGGTGAGGGGATTGGCTTTCTGCCCTAAATGAGACAAACAGATGCTAGAGAAAGAGACACTCAGGGATCAACTTGCAAACATAGTTACACGTACGCACCGTTTATTAGGCATATATAAATATATACATGCATGCTCTAGAACTGTTCTGCTGGCTTCATTTAGCATCACGTAGCCTCATGTATTTGCCCCCATTCAACACTGTAGCTACTACAAATACTACATCAAAAGTGAAGAAGAGAACACCTCTGCACAGTGACAGTGGTGGTCAATTACAGCAGTCAGTCAAAGTGTAATACTGAGTCAACAATGAATTCAGCGACATTCATTGCATAGATTCCATACAACAATCCCACCTACAGACTTGGCACACTCGCATTTTGCCAACATCCCACAAGTAGGAATGTTTGCTACAGTCACAATGGAAAACCCTTGGGTTTACATACACAGCAGTCCTCTCTTCTGCAGACAAGCACCTCCTCTGAGCCAGAGCAGCAGACAGAGGGCCGGGCCTCGCCCCAAAGGAAGAATGGTTCAAATTCCACTGCTGATAGAAAAACACAGTCATGTGGGACAAAGCGGAAGAACTGATGTCAACTTTGTACACAAACTATAACTGTCTCTGCCACCTGCTTTCTTCTCACATGGAAACATGGAAACGTGTCCAACAAGACCACTATTATTCTTTGCACTGTTGTACGCAAGTAAATCTTTGACAGCTGTTTGGTCTCTAGGCTACATTCTTCTGGCTTCTGCAGGTGGAGGAGAAATAGTCACACACACGGAGTATGGGCATCCACGTCATTGGGCAGCACGTCTCTGATAGTCACAGTAAAACACACTGCTGCACTAATGTTTCTTTGCTTTAAAAGAGCCAAATTCTTTCAGTTTCCACATAGAAGGAATATACTATGCTTTTTATAGTTCAAATTATAAGATGAATTTGTGCCTTGCTGCTCACACCCGCTCATAGGGGCCTGTGGGACCAAGACACAACACATGGCACAGAGACAGATCAGATCTAGAGCTTCATATCAGAGTTCATTGGCCTCGTATTTGCAGAGAAATTATTAAATTGAATAAAACATGCATGATAAACAAAGTGACCCAGCAAAATCCAACAGATGTATGTCACCATCTTTTTCTGTTTTTTTACAGGATTTTTATTTTAGCTATTGATATAAAAAACAAAATGTTCAGGCAAAGGTTTAAACGGCATGTTGTCCACAGCAGACCCTCTCTGCACTGGGTTTAGGTTGTGCAACTTAGTTTGATCTGAAACATCTGCAGACTAAACTATGCTTCAAAGAGAATAATGACACTTGTTTGAAATTGAATTAATTTAAAAACTTTGTTAAACAGATCAACAATTGTACAGCATATTGGTACTCATACATAAGCCTATTTATAACAGCACAAATTGTGAAATATGATAATGAGGCTTCTTGAGGTGAGTGCCTCAGCATAAATCTACTCAAATAAGCATATTGCTTTGCCACTGGGATTGATAAATTTGTACGATTTAATACAATTTATACAAAATCCTACATGCAAGTCTTAATAGGCTACAGGTCGCATAAATACACACATCGTACAGTTTTAGCTGCAGTTCCAAAATCTGAAGCTTCTCAAAGTATCAAACCCTTACCTCTAGAAAGCATTCGCAGCTGGTAGATGTGTTCAGCTGCTATTCCCTCGCTGTCCACACATCTCTTTCTCTTTATTCTGGATATTGCTTCGGGTTCACGCCCATTCAACTCTAAGGCACATAAACAAATGCGATCACTTGGAGAGCATTCCGTTAGATGACAACACCTAAACTCAACTCCCGCTCCGCCTTTAAAAAAAAATTAAAGCCTCGATTCTACGTGCCTGTTCTGACAAAGTAAAAACTGCAAATTGTCCCGCTTTAGGCAACCAAAGAGACGCCAGGGGGACGTAATTATAAGAAGACCGCATGTCTCAAAAACTACATGTCTCAAAACACGTTGCAGGCAGACAGGGCTTGCTCCGCTATTGTGCCTAGAGCCTGTCTGGGCTGTGGTCCTGATGCGAGTTTTTTCCACGTTCCTTTGTTGGTTCAGACGCAGCGTGGACCTACGTGGACAAACGCGCGCACTTTTTGGTTTGTTTGGGTGACTTTACTCAGCGCTGATCTCATGTGATAAATCGTAGTTTAGTTTTTCCCAATCTTTCCTTCCTTTTTTAGCTTGCACTTCATCACACGTGTCTGGCATGTTGATGTGCGCATTTCTTTACATCGCTCGCTAACAAAAAAAGCACACATTGTTCTTATTTCTACCGCATCTTTGTTGTTTTTGTCCCGGTGCCCTATCTTGTATCTTACCGGATTCTCGCCTGAAGTTTGCTCTCTCTCGTTGGAGTATGTGCGTTCTGACTCGGCGCTGTCTCCCTCTCTCCCTCTCTCTCTCTCTCTCTCTCTCTCTTTCTCTCTCTCTCTCTCTCTCTCTCTCTCTCTCTCTCTCTCTCTCTTCCTCTCCTCCCCTTCCCTCTCTCGATGTCTATCCCAAGCGGTGGCAGTGCTCAGTTATTCACTCTGGGGCAATAGCCGAGCGCGACAGCACGCACACCAGCGTCTATGAGCGTGCGTGGTGACGACAGCCTTATTGCTTGTCTGCTCTGTCACACCCATCCATTCATAAAGTGGAGACAGTGGTGGCTCCCAGGAAGGATGGATGACAGGAGGAGAAACTGTTTGTGACTGAATAAATCTGCGCGAGCGCTCAATATCACAAATAGCCTAATGCACTACTGTCCAATCTTACCTATTTCCGCTTACAACACAAAACTAATCTCTCCCATTAGCAAGCTATCTCATTACAGGGCGGTGCAAACGTCAGCAAAAACACTGAAATCCAAAAAGTGCACATTTACAAAAGAAATAATTAAGGATGAGACGTGGAAGTGCGTGGATAGTGGACGTCTGTGGTCTTAGGCTACATAAAAGGTTCCTTAAAGATAAATCAGGCCAATATCACATTCAAGTTCAGGGGGGCAATAGGCAGTTATGGTAAATCGTCACTTTTATAGAGTGCATTTCTCTAGAGCTTTACATCAAGGAACCACTCACCTGTTCATACATACACCAGTGTACACGGCGAGGTGGGTGAAGTGTCTTGCCCAATGACACAACAACAGTATTAATCTGTGTGAGCTGAGATTAAACCACCAACCTTTGGGTCAGAAGACAAAGACTCTGACTAACCACTACTACTAACTACTACATTATTATCCTGTGGTAGTTTAGTGGCCATGGGTTACCTTTATGCAGTTTTTTTCCTCACCCTGATGGAAAGTGCAGTGAAAGCCTAAGTGCAATAAAGTGTTCCTGATTTGGCAGGAGTCCACTTTGAAATCACATGAGACAAATGATGACAGGCTGGTTTGGTGTAATTTGACAACACCTCATTCCTTCAGCACCTTTGTCGTATCAATGTTTGTTTACAGCTCAGACTGTTTGACTTGTAGTTCTATGTTATGGACCTGTAACCTCTACACCAACCCACACAAACACACACAAAGCTGGGTGGAAACTAAAACTTTGCTTTCAACTACACCCTACTAAACAATAATATGCTTGCACAGAAATTATGATTCATTTGATATGGTCAGTTGCGTATATTTCGATATAAAATACATCGTAAACACATTGGAAAAATTTTTTTGTTAGAATTTTACAAAAGAAGAAAATGAAAAAAGTGCACACCTTGTATTTGACCCAAAGCCCCAATCTTTCAGCAGTGACTGAAAATGATATAATCATTGAAACCATTCTCCTGACAAATATTGGATAAAGATAGACAGAGATCATAGTGATCGGACTCCCTATGTCAGAAGTTATTCATTTTGCTTTTCATAAACATACTACATAATATTATCATCAGCAGTTTCTTTAGCAGCAAAAACAGATTAAATTATGTCCGTTGTTCTGGTCTATATTGGACTAAACCAGGTCTAAAAGTGAACTACATCATTTCAGTTGTAGTTTTAAATAAGAAATTATCCAAAAGGAGGACAACAAAGTGGATAAAAAGAACTGTGAATAGGCAAACCCACATTCTGAAGAGCTGTCCAAGAAGAACCTGAAGGACCTTGCGTACCACCAATGGCACATGTACCACAGTTTGAAAACACAGTTTTAGAGTGAATACACTTCGCCTCTCATAGCTCTTTTTAAGTTCTTCAACAATATTAGTGCAGTAAGGCCAGGAACGAAAACCAGAGAAAACAGTACAATTTTCTTGTCAAATGTAAAAAGAAAGTAAAATCCATGAGAGCAAAGAGAAGGGTGGATCTGTCTGGGCTTGTTCTTATCTCTCACTGAAGTAGGTCCTAAGCCACACAGTTTGAAAACATGGTTAAACATACATGCATCGGGCAGAAGATTATGACCAGTGACAGTAGGTGACATGACCATTGTGCACTGGGAAAAAGCAGTTATAATAAATACAACTGCTGATCACATTTTCATTATTGTAATTTTTTCTGTTTTGGCCAGGTGTGTCCTTTATTCTAAAAGGACTTGTGAAGCACTTTTGTTGCGTGCAGCTATTGCTTTTTCACAATTGTTGCACAGACTTGGGCACAAAAGGGGCATAATGGGAGAGTCCACACAGTTCCATCCACTGTCTGTCAGCTTTTCTCCTAAGGGGCCAAACTGCTGAACTCAGGTCCATGTAAAAGGTCCATATCAGCTCATTTCATACAAACAAACAAAGCACTGTTTTTTACATGTAACATAGACACAAAGGATCACTACACAAAAGTCACACAGACATAATACACACGTTTGCATCCACTGGCGTTGGCATTGGCAGTGGCATAGCAGGGTAGTATCTGTCTGATCATTGCATAATAATAGATAGATTATTTCTTGTGCTCAAAAGCTTAAAGAAGGCATATTAAGCTTGTATTCTAGTAATAATCCATCACAAATGTAGATGTTTATTTTGCATGTTCATTGTAAAACACATAATCCAAATGACTTGATAATAGAAACAGGGTCATCGCAGCAAGCAGTGGATGTTCATTGTTTTTATGTGTGAAAAATATGTAACACTTGTGTGTGTCTGTTTTGTTTGTTTTTTTAAGAATTGTAAGTATCCTGTAAGTACAGAGCTGTGGGCGGGGATAAGGGGGAGGTGTAAACAAAACCTTTCTGAGCACGCAAGCCTCAAACACAAGGCAATACAGAACTACTCAAACATGCCTAAAACATTCAAATTAAACTAATGATGTGGGAGAACTAATACAACATGATTAAAAGCTCTTAAAAGTCAATACTGGTAATGTGTCTCCTTTAATGGAATCGTGCATTGTCCTGATTTATAAATGAAATAGAAATAAAACTGTTGTGCCAATAGTAGAAACCAAGCCTTTTAGGATATCAGCCACACACTGACTTTCATAGATGTTGGTCTGAGATGTGTTTCTAATCCAAAGTCTCCAGCTGTGTTAAAGTGAGCACTGAGTGAGAAGTAGTGTGGATAATCTCTTATGCGTCTCACGGACACAAGTATTCATCATGATCTTTTATCATGTTTTTCAAAAGTGACAGTACAGATGGCATACAGTGGGAATTCTAGTAGGATTAGGATTATAGATAGCAGGTCATAACCATCCTCTTGTTGTTCTGGATGGATATATAAAGCTTTCGGGCAAAGTCACTGTGGACCTCATTTTATTTGGACAAATGAACAACTTAGGTTAGACTGATTGACCTGCAGATTACACAGATTTGTGGACATTGAGCAAAAGTCACCTTACTGAATTAAGACATAATATTTTGTTCATTTCCCTTCAGAAGTCTGTTTGGGGGGTCGATGTCCCGCTTGGTCGTCTGGGTGAGACCGTGTCCCTATTGGGCGTCACCGAGGTGCTATGAATAGGCTCTGGCGTACGCTGTGAGCAGTCAGCTGGGCTTTGGCACGTATGGCTCATGTCAGCACGGCCACAGCGCAGCGCTCCTCACTGGCGTCACCACGCCGACAGCACACACGGGTCACCATGGAAACAAAGATGAGCACATTAACTCTCTCTGCCCTGGCATAGGCCTACGCTGCATGTGTGTCAAAACTTCAGGTCTTATCAAGCACACATGATTTTCATTGTTGACTGCAGAGTGATTTCATGTTTGAGGGGTGCAAAAGATCACAAAATATGCTGCTGCAATACATTAAAATGTAGTACGTATAACATCAGAACCAGACATTGTAACTTGTATTAGCAATATTATTATCGATCTCTTACCTTAATAAACAACCTTACAAATTATTTACTTTAATCTCATTGTGACGATCTTATAAAAAAACATACATTTTAAAGGAAAATAAACTGTCACGATTGGTTTCAGACAGGTTTCATAGGATCATTTACACTTGTCAAATCGATATGTAAAATCTGGCTAGTTCATTATAACAAAAAAGTTTTATTTTTTTGTTTTTTTCCCTTATAGGAGGCTACAGTCACTGCTATGTTATATAAGTGGCCTAAGAAATGTCCAGGTCACTATACTTTCCAGTGGTCCCAAGAGCAGATTACAATGTTTGGACTTCTGCTCCATTTACCACTTTGTGTTTAGGCTCATATCACTGGCTGTGTCCTGGCAGGCTGTCAGGGAGCCAGATGGGAGGAGGCACCAGGTACTCAGCAAAGAAAACAAAACCAAGGTTATGTGGCAGCTAAAGCTCTTGCTAAATGTTGTGGGTCATCAGTGTTATTTTAAACCACTTAATCACCATAATATGCAATAAACCGAAGAGCTATTACAACAGTTTGACTAATAATAATGACTAATAATTTCACTACTTTTTACAATTTTACTCTCTGGGAAGAATATGAAGCAAGTAAATTGCGCAATATGGTCCACTAAATGGGACCATATTTGGTATATCAATTGCATTATTGTTGACGGACAGAACAGCTGTGGAATGTGTTTGAGTAAAGAGGTCATGTGAACCCAGCCTTACTATATGCAACTAAATATAATCTTGGATGACCCCCTTCTTCAACTCATGTCACCTTTTGGGATCAAAATACAAAACAAGAGCGGGGAGTAGTAAAAAGGTGACAAAATCTGTTGTTGTATAGACTTGTAAATTAAATCATTAAAGCAAACATCTAAATTGCTGATGTAGCCAACCATTAGAACTTAAGTTATCAAAATGTTTTTTTCATAATGCTTTGGGCAAAACTACGGGCTGAATGCCAGCGTCACCTGAGAACAGGATCTTTATGTTCCATTATGTAACAACAGTAAATAGGTCCTATTAGAACAGTCCTTCATGGAGTGCCTGTCTTCAGGGAGATGTTATTGCTTTGCCTAGATTGTACCACAGTTATCTTTCTCCAGTTATCTTCTCTTACAGGTCAGGTCAGATCTGTGGAGAGGTGAGCCTGCACATAAAAATGCATGTTTTTCAAGATATGTTTAAACAATAAAAACACCTCTAACAGAATAAATAAAAAATAGATACGTTTAATGTCATACTGTGGAACATTCCTGGGAAAGCGACAACACCTCCGTGTAATCAAGCAGGTGGCGTACCCTGCTGCAGAAAAGTTACATAGTGTATATCTTTAACAAAGATTTTTATTAGTTTAGGTTTTTTTTGTTAACAATTGCATCCATCCTGATTTGAACGGTGCCATCTGTGCCTATAGCCACACATACACAAATCACGTCAGCACATCCACGTCAGGCAGCCCAAACAGTAGATGGATGCTAAGCAACCATGCCATCTCAGTGCAGATGGTGGAGTCTGATCATGTTTATTTTACACTAATGCACCTAAATCCCATTGCCGGTCCACGCCTATGAGATGATGGCACTAGGAATATGCAGGAGTGTCTGGGCACCTAGGACAGACCCATATTTTTTACTTACCTGGTTTAATGCTATATTTTCTAACATCAGGAATAGCAAAAACATCACTACAGAGCTTAGCTGTCCCAGAGCTCAAAGTTACTTCATGGATTTTAAAATAGTAAACTTAACCTCTGGCCTTTATGTTGCCTGTATTAGTAGCAGCAATATCAAATGTGATTGGTATCTCCTTGTATTTTGTTCTGTTATAGAAAAACATGAGACATGACATGACAGAAAACAATCACAAAAGAATATCCCTCTCTCCAAATTGTAAAAGAAGAGAGTTACTGTACTATATCTCTCCAAGAGACTCCAACACTACATTTAGCCTGGATAGTGTATTTCAGTATTTTCAATTAAAAACAATTTTATGCAGCCATGTCATTACTCACATAATTTCTACACTTAGTTACGGGGTGAATATCATAGTAAAGAAACATAACCCAGGTCAAAGTTGGGATCAGTTGTGAAACTTTCCTTATTGCTTGTCATAAGCATTCACTGTCATAAGCAATCACTGAATTAATATCACACCCAATTGAAGGAGTAGGCCTAAATACCTTGCACGCCCAGTTCAAAGAATAATATTTACAAGTAATGCATACATTTCTGACAAGGGTGTTTCTTGTTTAGCAAGAATATTCAAAAATCCTGATAGACAAGATTACATTACAAGAGAAGGCTGATCAATATAAGTGTTCATGGTCCTGTTTAGTTGTTTGATTTGCAACAAAAACGGTGAGAGCGGCTAATGCTACCTAGATTATGACTGTAATTTTATGTGAGAGAGACGTGTTTAACAGCCCAAATCAGCTCACCTGTTCTAGTTCCAGCTTAGTTAGTTCTTTATGGTCAGATAGTGTTAAAACAAAGCTCTGATTAAAGTCTAACTTGAGTAACAGAGCTTCAGACAGAGCAGAGCCTCCAGTTAGGATCACACCCCCAGAGAATGTTGATGACATCAGCTGCAAAGTATTAATTCGTTTTGACCAATAGACAAATTTTCTGGTCTGCCTTCCTTGCACCTGATTGTGCATACATCCGGGACTGTCTCATTGTAGTAGTTTGTTTATTTCAGGCAGAAGATGTCTCTATGCAAGGTGTCTTATAAAAGCTGGTTCCCTCCAACACACAAATGGCCGCTGTGTGGCAACAAACCATACAGAGATTACAATCCTTATCCCACTTGGCGAGGCTCAGTCCCAGCAGGCTTCACGTCTGACAAGTCACTGTCACTAGAGCAGACAGGCTAGGATAAATTGTTCTCTAACTAAAGCATTCTGGTTTGCAAACCAAAACAAGACAGTATGATACACTCACATACGCTTATCATTTTGAACAACATGCTTCTATAAATTGTGCCTTTTGAAATTAGCAGGGATGCTGTTTTCTTCACCTAATTAGTCAGACTGTACTAAAAGTAGGCTATAATTGGTAGGAAACAGGACTCCGTTGTAGGTTAATGATCTTTACATTGGAGAAACTAAACCACCACTCCATAAGAGAATGTACCAACACCGTCGTGAGAGCTCCTCTGGACCCCAGTCCGCCGTACATCTCCATCTCAAAGCCACTAACCACTCCTTTGAAGATTGTGAGTACAGATCTTAGCCAGAGAAAAGAAATGGTTTGAGAGGGGAGTTAAAGAAGCAATTTTTGTTAGGAAAGACAATCCCTCCTTAATTGTTAGGAAAGACAATCCTTCCTTGAACAGGAATGGGGGCCTTAGACATCATCTACCCACCATCTATAACTCCATCCTCAGACCCAAAGCAAAAAAAGGAAACAAAGAGAACAATAGAGCGAGCCAGGATGCCAATAGGTGTGAAAACACCCATTAAGAGGTGTATGAATATGTTAAGTATGACTCAGGCACAGTGCACACTTATTGTAGTTCAATAGACCTAGCCTACATACAGAAACTGTAAACAATAGGTGTTTTGAGTTTCAGTGAAGTTAGCTCCTCCCTTCAGGTAGATATAAGGCAGTGTCCACCAGTGATCTGACCAGAACTGAAGAAGCGACTTGGATGAGCAGCGAAACTCTTCACTCCTACAACTTTTTGTCCAGTTGACAGATTTAACTTTTGGCTTGTACTATAATGATCTTTATTTTATTCCCCGGAGTAGATCTGGATGATAAATTAGACTTGGATTTAGCCCATGAAACTTGTGTTTGTAAAGTTTGAGGAATGTCCTGATGGAAATGGTCTCAACTGAATAAACTGTGAAATCTCATTCCAACTTTTAACATTAGGACTTCACATTTCTTTGCATTGCCTGGAATCACAAAAAAAACATATAACTGAGAAATGAGCTGAAAACTGTTTTCATGTCTTCCATGCTTATAAGGGCAAAACAACAGTATCTACCAAATTCAGATTATGCAACCTATCATGTGTGTGGGCTCAAAACAGCCTTGTCAGATGATGTTATGTGATCAGTGTTGACTGCAAACCAGCAAAGCTCAGGACCAAGGGATTTAATGCTTAGCCCTACGCTGATAAACAAGACGCCTCACTGACCTGCTTCTCTAGCGTGTCACAAAGGTGGGTAAGGTGATTACACTCATGTCTGTTAGGGTAATCTACATAACTGATTCAACCTACAATGATGAGTGGGCAGCAGCTGTCTACAACTGCTGAGTTGAGAGTTTTATTGTTGAGACTATTTTCCTGGAAATTATCTCTTAATGGTTATGTGAATACTGTGTGTATCTCTAAACAGAAACACAGCAGTCACAGTAATAGAATGATTTGTTTTGTCAGTGCATGGCTGAGATATTATAATAAAACCCCATTTATATGTACAGTTCAAACACCTCAGGCACCTCTAGCATGACCCTATGTAAACCTACATGGTAGAGTATAAAGGTTTACATTACATCATCGCCATCTAGTGGCATTAGACTAAAAGGGCTTTCAGTGCAGTATTGAACAAGTTTGACAGTGAAGGTTTATAATGTGATTCTGGATCCAAAATAAAATAAAGGATTCTCAACATTCTTGATGTAAACCATTGTAAGCAACATTGCACAAAGGTTGAATCTATGAGGAATTAATTTGAATTTATTTAATACTACAATTATATATACAGGTAAACCTTGTTAAATTAAGTATTTTACAAAACTGTACAACAAAGTAACTATATGGTCATCTTTTGCTGTACACATGACAGACACGTTCATCATTATAGTGGACCCTAATGATCACAAAAGCTTGTTTTATGTCTGTGTATATCGTATGATCTCACTCAGGTCGTAGCCAGTCACTGCAAAGGCATAACCATCGTCGTCACAGAAACGGGCACCACAGATTTGTGTGTCTGTCACACATTCATTATGTAAATGAGCCACCTTTAAAAAGGGAGGATGCATTTAAGAAACACATACACACAATAAATAAATAAATATTTTTTGAAGCTTTTTTAAACAAGATTACCTCAACACTGTTGGTTTCAGGAGTTAAAGACATGTGCCACACACGCACTAGTGAATCTTCAGCAGCAGACAAAAGCTATACAGCAGAGGGAACAAATATTTAGGACTTATATTTTTAATTTAAGATGGTGTTATGATAAAAAAAAGGTATTTTACAACAACTTACTAAGCCAGAAAATGGAGCAATGTCCAGAGAGTTAATCCAGCGAGCATGAGCATTAATTTCCACATGTAGAATTCCAGTGACTGCCTCATACAAACGGATTTGGCCTGTGCCATAACCTGCAGCTACAGTGCCCTTCCACAGCTTCACAGATGAGCAGGTCATACTGGAGGGATGGACAGCGAGTATCATTAGAGATCATTAACAGGAAGCAGGCTTTTAACCCATAACTACTACATGTGACAAAACAAATCTTACTCAAAACCAGGTATCTTGTTCAGTAAATGAAACTCCTCGCCAGCTTTCCACAGACACAGGTTGCCTCCGTCATCAGCACTGACCATGTCAGCTATGCACTCCTGGTGAAATAAAACATAACAATAGATGGAGGCTGGTCCAATATTTGTTGTTCAAATTAAAAGGTATTTTCACTTCAGACTTACCTGGCTACCAGAGCACTCTGAAGCCATGTCAGTGATAGGCTCTTTATGCTCTTCCAGGACCTCCGATAATGTGATGTTACTGCCTTTACTTGGAATGTCAAATACTAATATAGACCCTGATGACACACCTGGATAAGAGCAGTGTAGTGTTAAAAGGTATGTTTTTGTAAAAAAAAGACTTGTTCAGAATGCACAGCTGAACAAGAAATTAGTTTTCTTCTAACAATCAAGGTTTGCTTGAGATGGAAAGGTCTCACCGAGGTCTCATTTGTTTTTTCTTTCTGGATAAAACTATCCACTAAATTCTAAACTAAATTTAAACATTTGAGAGCATGTTATTTTCCCTCCACTACTGACACATTTATCTGCTCAGGTAGTACATTTTGCTCATGTACTATATTGTCTGAATTTGACAACACTGGTGGCAGTTCAGCTCAAAAGCAGGTTGCTGCATTGAGGAAACAGGAAGGTGAAGGTAGTCAAGCATATTTCTAATCACAGAAAACTCAATTTGGAACTCAACAACTTGTCCATATTTCCATATGGGGCCCAAGCAGCTACTAAAGTTTTTTTCCTAAAGACCTACAGAAGCTGTCTCAAACTATGGCAGTCAGGAGCAAATCAAACCAACATGCACTGTGCTATGATCATCATGCTCTAGCTCTTCTCAAACTAACCAGGTATTTATGAAATACTTGCCCACACAGATGTAATTATCCCATACTGCTGAAATTCCTCTGGCAAATACTGCCTGGGCTATGACAAAAATAAGTTTTTTTTTATTACATTATATTATATAGATATATTCATTTAAACTCATAGGTGAACAGAAGTTTCATGCTTACCTGTGGGTGTTTCAGGTGTGTCAAGGGCATGCCAGTACACCATTATAGAACCATCAGATTCATACATCTGAAATGATGCAGTAAACTCAGTCAGACAATCAAAAACAAGAACAGGGAATAATATTGAAGATTAATCCTAAATACCTGAATGCCTTTCTGGGAGGTCACCACAAGCAAATCACGTGAAGGTAAAACACAGAAGGAGGCCTGTAATATAATAGTTATAAGAATGATTACCAAAAAAAATAGCCTTATAAATAGCCCTAAAATAATTTACCTAACCTGCATAATGAGTGATGTGCTTGTTGCCACATTAGGCTCCTTGGATTGTAGCTGGCGGTGGGAGTAATTCAGTCCGTCCCAAGATGCACTCACCATATTCACCACATTTGCATGGACCACTGTGAAGTATGTTAGTTTCCGTGGCGCGATGCGCAGCACACTGAGGTTGTTGTACAGCGCTGATGCGCTGTTTTTTATTTGGATGCTTTTTTCTTTGTGAAACATCGAGCAGGCTTATGTGTCTTCAGATTACTTCCTTGACTTGTTATGGGTGTTAACGTAAGTGCTATTGTATAGTAAGTTTAAAACGATTATTGTAACACACAGAGCAAACAACAAAGTTAACGCGTTAACGTTATATTTCTCCAAGGTTTTCCTAGCCGCTAGCTGCTATTCCTCTGCAACCGCAAAATGATCTACTCAACAACTTCACTGTAAATAAATTATCGTTCAAACTGTACTTTTCCTACATTGGACTTGCCTATTCTATTGGTTAAATGGGTTAACTATGGGTTAATTAATACTTAACCTGCCAAAAACAAGGGTCTGTAGCAGCAGATTCTTTAGCATTGGATTATCTGGGCGTCCGACGCAGCCATAGAAACCAGCGTGAAGATGTACGTTCTACGCTCGCACTAGTGGTTGCTGAGCAACGGTGGGCCAATCAGAGATCTGTGTTGTAACATTGGCATTACGTAAAATAATATTATTACTTTAATTTTGCATCGGGTTGCTCAAAGTCCTCAATATTTAAGTTCAAAGTCTGGCCACATCCATGTAACTAACATGTTGATATGTCCACGATGTTTTTTGTGTGCTTGCACGTGCAACCAAACTATCGCACGTGACAAAATATGTTGGCCAATCACCTGGAGGCTTACACTTTCCAACCTATCGGGAGTTAGATGTTCTAGTAGCAAGGTTGAATGACCCCTTTCCGCGTGCGAGAGCTCTACACATGAGAAGCAGGCAAATGAAACGTTCTGTAAACTGTGATCATAAACACGAATAAAACTTCCTCAATCATGAAAAAGAAACAAAAGGATGGAGTTGGCTCAATTGAGGTAAGAAGACATGCGTAATTTTACTCTTATGCTAAGCCAGTGACCCTTTTCTGAAACTGAATGTAATGTTAGCTACAGCACAGTTAATCATCAAGTGAATCCGGAGAGGTATTATTTTAACTAAATGTCACGTAAATAGATTATAAAGTCAATACATGCAAATGCAATCCACAGAATTGTCTGTAGTTCAGTAAACAAATCTAGTTTTATTTTCATAATAAACAATTCACCATTTATGTTTTGCAGATGATAACACCGGTCTCATTCCAAGAAGAAGACAAGGCTTTGATTAAAACCAAAAGATCTGCCCCTGACGATGATGCTGCTACGGATGAGGAGATGACATATCGTCCCGTAAAGATGTCCAGAAGTGACCTGTACAGACCTCCAACAGTAGAAGAACTAAAACAACTGAAAGAAGCTGAGAGCCTTTTTCATTGTAGTTTACTTAAAATGCAGGTAACAAGGTCACAGCACCGTAAGCACACTAATAGGTTGTTGTGGTTTCCATGTGAATCATTTCCCTTCTCCATTCCCAGATGGAGGAGCTTTTAAAGGAAGTTTTTTTAAGTGAACGAAAGAAACAGCAAATTGATTCATTCGTTGAGACTGTCACAAGACTTCTTAAATCTGTGCCGAAAACTGAAAAAGTTGAGGTATGTTGATGAGATTGTGCAGTTTATAGATTGCTCTGGAAGTTTACAATTGTACTTTGGGGTTCCAGTATCTGAATTCCTGTGTCTTTCAGATGGCTGATCTGTCATGGTTGGCTGGCACTGTTAAGGTTCCGTTCCTTCTTGTTCCTCAAACAACCAAGGGCAAATTTCACATTGAACCTCCATCTTCTGTTGATCTCATTGGCAGTTACCCACTAGGCACCTGTACTAAACCACATGTCGTGGTTGACCTAGTTGTTATAATCCCGTCTGTAAGTCCAGTATTTAAATGTCATCATAATTCAACATGTATAATGGCACTAAAAAAGTAAACCAAGCCATGTCACTTATAGGATGTCCTCCAAGAAAAAGATGCCTTGAATCAAAGGTATCCCAGGAAAAGAGCTCTGTATCTGGCCGGTCTGGCTCAGCACCTGTCCACTTCTTCCCAAATTGGAACATTGCTTTACTCCTGTCTACATGGCAATCGGCTTCGTCCTGTTCTACTGTTAAGACCACCAGGTTGTGATTATAACCATATTACTATGTATGTATGTTTTGATGCAAAGTTTGACAGTGTTTTTTTCTTTACAGGCAAGGAATCGTCTAGCTTTAGTGTACGTATTCATGCCTGTCCACCTCCCGGGTTCTTCAAACCAAGTCGTTTCCATCCCCAGAGAAATAATATTAGGACGGAGTGGTACACTGGGATCCCTAATTCCGGTAATAAGATAAGATGGGTGGAGAAAATCTTAAGTGTTCATGTTTGATATTATTTTATTTATGTTTTCACAGAGCCCAATGAGCCCCCAACACCACATTACAACAGCACCATTCTTGGGGATCTTCTGCCTCGTGCTCACCTTCAGTTTCTGTCGGCCATTCGATCGCAGTGCTCAGCTTTTGCAGATGCAGTTGCCTTACTTAAAGTTTGGCTTCGTCAAAGACAACTAGACAAGGTAAGGTAGTAAATCATAAACCCTGTGTGTACTGGCTTATTCTGTTTGCTGTTCAGTTATTCCATTGTATAAAGTCAATTGTCCATTATGATTCTTGTTTAGGGCCCTGGTTGCTTTAATGGATTTCTGGCCTCAATGCTTCTGGCCTATTTGCTGACAACTCACAGAGTCAGTAATAATATGACAGCTTATCAATTGTTTCGGAACACTTTAAACTTTCTTGGTAGGGTATACCCAATTTATATTTTAAAGGTATAATACTCTTTTATTCACCTCTTATTCTAATTACAGCCTCCACAGATCTGACTGAAAATGGAATTAGCCTGGCAAAAAATACAGATTCCACAGCTGTAAGTGTTTGGAACAAAAAAATAACTGTATTGGATGTACTGAATAACAGTTTTCATTTCTGTACAGCCATCAGTTGAAGAGTTCCACAGGGCATTTCAGGTCGTCTTTGTGGATCCATCAGGGCATCTTAACTTATGCGCTGACATGACTGCTTGTACCTACAAACAGGTATTTATAATTTTTTTTAAAATCAGAAAAGATGTTAATAATGCCCTGTTAAAATAAAACCATTGCTTTTGCTTAGTTGCAGCATGAGGCATCTGTTTCAATGGAGTTTTGGGATAATGCAACTGTGGATGGATTTCAGAGCCTTCTAATGACTCCCAAACCAATGATAAGGACAAGTGATCACGTCTTTCAGTAAGTCTTTATTTACAAGCTAGTTAGTGTCATATTATTTAATACCAGAGTAGACAAAAACAGACTAATGTAATGTATAATGTATATGTAATGTACAGTAATTGCAAATTGTAAAATGCTTGTTTTGCAGGTTATGTGAACTAGTAAAGCTGCAGGCAAGCTGTAAGAAGCTAAACCTACTACATGAGTTGATGGACTTCAGTGGAAACTACATCCATGCTTCACTTCCTTCTATTTTATCTCTGATTCAGCGAGGACTGGGTCAGAGAATAACGCTTCTTACACACTCTCGTGCTCCTGACCCTGAGGTAAGAAAAATGTGTATGGTGGGTTTGGCAGCTTTACTATGTGGCATTACTAATATACTCTAACATATTTAACAGCTACATCAATATTAATTTTCAATTTTCCTATACCAGTGGTCTATACAGAATGAAGCGCCCAAGTATAGAGACCAGCCACCTTTGTCCTTTGGCCTGCTCTTGAAACCAGAACTAGCAGCCTCTGTTCTAGAAAGGGGCCCAGCTGCAGACAGCCCCAAGGTCCGTGGTATTGCTCGGTCAGACTTGCACTAAGAAACACAAGTTATTGTCATGTTTATGTTGTATTTTAGGCTGCCGAATTTCACCAGCTCTGGGGTTCTCGCTCTGAGCTGCGTCGGTTCCAGGATGGTGCCATTACTGAAGCAGTTTTGTGGGACGGAGAGACCATCTGCCAGAAAAGATTGGTCCCCAAACAAATCATCACACATCTCCTACAGCTGTATGTATTAACACACAAACACAGCAATAACAACAATGACTTACTACAAACTAGAAACTTGAAATAACTTAACGTATATGTAAAAAAAAAATCTGGCATCAATTTAATCAATGTAATTTGTATTGAAAACCATTAATGAGTCACATTTCTGTTTAAAAAGATGAGCATATTCACATGTTCAGGATCCAGTCTTGTGCGCATAGTTGCAAATGTTTGTCCACCCTCAGTTGATAATGGGAGTGCTACACCTGGCACACAAAGGTAGTGACGTGCCAGAATAGCTAACTTGGGAAAGCGTGGTTCATTTGCTCTCCACCAGTTAAGAGGGTTAATGTCCAGAGAGAGCGCTATGTCTCTCAAATAGTAATCAACTTGAGCCTCACAGTCTGTGGTATCTGGGCTACTGTAGTTATCCCCCAGCAGCAACATCATAGTATTTTTCCTGTCACTTTTGATTTGATTGGGCATCATTCCTTGAGAACTACTAGGTGTATCAAAAGTCTTGTGTTCTTCTTCGTTGGTGGCCACTGTTGTACCTCTTACATCCAACTTTGACACCAGTTCATGCAGTTTTACCTTTGCAGCCAGTCTTACTGTTGGGGACAGGAAGTTGAGGTGTTTATGACGAGGGTCAAGCATAGAAGAAATCAAGGCCGGTTTGGATGCCAGTTCAGTTGAGTCAACCTGTAAACAAAAAAGATGAATTGTAAGAAAAAGGAAAAGCATATTTTTGAATATCAGTTGCTGGTGGAAAATGATGCCTACCTCCATACGTTTTCTTAGGGATGTTTGCACTGCCAGTTTAAATGAAACAACTTGTTCAACATCATTCTCCTTAGGCTCTAGATGTGCCTGTATGAGGCTGAAGGTTATTGGATAAATGTTTGAAATTGATACCTCTGCCTCAGCTGATATAGCGGTTGTTGCCCATTTCAGTGTTGCTAGCACAGTTGCAAAGTTTTCAATAATTTGCCAGTAGTCATCTTCGATCTCAAGTGCTTGAGCTTCTTGCCTGTTAAATACTGTGCGGTCCGAGAGTACGGCTTTAATGGCCCACCGTTGCTCCAGCAGGCTTTCAAACATGTCACATATAGTGTCCCATCTGCTTTTGTTTGACTGGATTAATTTAAGTTGGGGCAAACACATCTGAAGCTGTTTTTGCTCCAAAGCTTCATTCGCTATTGAGTTACTGTTAAAGTGTCTAACAAGTTTCCCTGCAGCTGTTATAATATGAAGGAGATCTTCCGACAGTCCATCATTTACTGCTAACTGCAGTGTTGTGGCAAAGCAGGCAACATAGTCCCATGTGATCTTGGCACAGTCACAAGTTGGGAATATGTCAATTGTGTTCTGAACACATGCTGTAACCTTTTGAACAAGACCCCACTCCTCTACAACTTTAAGAACTTTATCTGAGACACATTCTGCAGTGAGGCCTTTGTCAGAGGGGAGCTTCTCAGTTTGCAGTACAACCCACTTTCCCTGCCAGTCCTCACTTATGAACGAACAAGAAACTGTCACATATTTCTGAGATGGAATACCTGTCCAAAAATCTGCAATTATTGCCACTTTGTCCACTTTAGTCAACTGTACCTGGAGTTCCTCTACTTTCTCATGGAAATGTCCCTCAATCAAACGTGTGATATCAAAGGGAGTTGGCATTTTAAAATTCTGGACCGTAAATGCAAGAAGATCCCGAAAGCCTTCCCCACAAACCACGCTGACAGGAAGCAGGTCCTTCTCTATCATTTTACAAATGAGCTCGTTCACCTCAGCATGAGTAGGCAGCGCCTCTGAGTGCTTGTTTTTGATGTGATAAATCATGCTGGTTGTACTGCTTTTGTATTTCAGTTTGGTGTCGCACATGGTGCAGTAAACCTCATCCCCTGATCGGATGAATACATCCCAAACAGAACTTCGCTTTAGACGCTTTCTGTCGATGTTTTGTGGTAAATCGGTTGAGGGGATGGGAGACTGCAAAAACGCTTGAGACATAATTTGTCCGGAAGTCCCTTCCTCTTCATCGGCGGATACCACCGTACAGATGATTGGCTTTTCCTCCACCTCCTCCCTAATGGGTTCTGTAAATGGTGCTGCAGCGTGCTTCTTCATATGGTGCATCATAGTGCTTGTTGCCCCGCCACAATACTTCAATGTAGCATTACATCGCATGCATTGTACATAGTTTCCGACTTGCTTGAAGCAATCCCAAACAGAGCTGCTTCTCTTTCTACCCGAGCGCCCCATCATCTTGGATATCGGAGCGTGTCCTTTTACGTTTTAGTACATTTATCCACGGTCAAAACATCGTCATAGTTTTAACTGTGATAAGAAACGGTAACATTATTTCCTGCCTATACCTATTCTTAAATGAAAATGTTTAAACAGGCACGCGAACGTCCCAGAATCCTGTGTTCGATATGTTGGTGCGATGGTTGATGATGTCATCAAAATACGCCGCGAGGTAAAATATATTTTTCTCATGTTTTTTTTTAACATTGTAATTGATGTTTTATATAGGGTACTCCTATATGTGTGTTATAGTTATAAATGTTACACATTACTGCTCCATTCTACAGAGAATGTTGTTAAAATTCCTGTATTATTTTATTTCTACCACTAGGGGGTGTATCATGTCATCATAATACCAAAAGGAGGCCTTCTACACATTTTGTTTACTCTTTTCCTGACAGGTGCCCAGCTCTGGAGAGGAGGAGAGTTTACTGGTGGTTCAATCCTTCGATGATTTGAGTAGAAAGTTATGGAGGCTTGAAGGTCTGCCTTTGGCTATAACTTCAGTTCAAGGAGCCCACCCAGCACTCAGATACACACAGGTACAGAAGTGAACATGAGGCCTTATTGTTTACTGGCACCACCAAGTACAACTGTATTCTGAAGTTTGTAATAATTATTTTCAGGTCTTCCCACCTCAACCCACCAAAGTGGATTATTCATTTTTTGATAAGGAAAAGATATTTACATCTCTTTTACCAAAAGAAAAAAAACCCTGTCCCTCCTACATAACTCCTATTACAGGTGAGGCATATCAGGTCTTCTAACTTACTTTACACTAAGGATACACTGGTAATAAAAAGCCTTTTTGGTGTAATTTAATTCCTTGACATTGCAAACTAAAAGCAAATTAATTGGCACATATGCATAACTCAGAGGTCTGTTCTTTTTACAGTTATTTGCCACATGGAGGGAAGTGGGAAATGGCCTCATGATCGTCTTGCGATCCGTCACATCAGAGCGGCATTCCACATTCGTTTGGGAGAATTACTGAAGCAGCATCATAATTATACATTCAGAGCCTGCCCTACTCATCTGGATGTGTGGAAGGTGATTTTTATCTTATGTTGTTCTAGGGATAGTTTTATTGTCTGTTTAGAAACTGTTTGTTGTGTACTGTTTACACATAGCTGTTAATGCAGAGTTAACGTATGCCCCTTTACAATGTCTTTGTCCAGGATGGACTGGTGTTCCGCATCCAGATCGCCTACCATCGTGAGCCACAGGTTCTGAGGGAAAGTATCGGTGCAGATGGAATGTTGGTTGTAAGAGATACTGAGGAGGCTCAAGCTTTGGAAATGGCCACTATTCACAAGCCTCTTCTCACAAGCATTCTGCATGGGTAAACATGTTTGCCCATATTCATCAATTTAATTTCCAAGCTTGTGTCCTAACTTTTTTCATTAACAGGCTTCAGCAGCAGCACACTTGCTTCGGCGCTGTATGTCGTCTAGCTAAACGGTGGCTGGGTGCCCAACTCTTTAGTTATGAAATCACAGATGACGCAGCAGACCTACTGGTAGCATGGCTGTTCCTGCAACCAGCACCCTTCACTCCTCCTGGGTAACTACTCCCTGTAGTTTGTAGATATCTGACCTCCTCACCAGTCACATGTACACACAAACATGTTTTCTTCTACATACCTTTGTTCAGTCAGTAGGTCATCATGCAGATAAAAGTGTGTCTCAGTTCTCCTCAGGTGGGCTTCCTGCGTTTCCTTCAACTGCTTGCTTCCTTTGACTGGAGGAACAACCCGCTGATTGTGAACCTTAACAACCATCTTACAGGCAAGAACAATAATACTGATCATCTATGGGGTCAAAGTCAAACAAAAGTGTACACTGACCTCACTCCATTTACGCCAATATTTATTTTTTCCCTTGTATTTGTTATTCTCAACTTTTTTGTGTGCTTATATGTCACGTGAAGTGGCCGACTATACTGAGATCAAGAACGACTTCATGGCCTCGAGAGAGTCCCTGCCTGTCATGTTTATAGCCACGCCTAAGGATAAAAAATTGTCTTTGTGGACCAAACAAGCACCAAGTGTACAGGTCAGTGTCAGGGCAGACATGCAGAAGTGCCTACTCAAACATTTTATATTAAACCAAGACATTATAGGCATTACAGACACAGAATACAAACATATTTGTAAATAAAAATACAAATTTAATTAATTTGTAAGTATAATGTATATAGCTTAAACACTATAAACAACGATGTAAAAAGGAATTGCATGTTCGTGGCAGTGAGCAGTCACAGAGTTTTCCAATCCTGGAGCCTTTTCGCAATGCACACTGATCTCCTGGCTCACACTGAAAATTATACGCAAACTTTTACCTAAATTTCAATATTTAATATTAAATCTGGAACTCATTGATAAATACCATAGGTAGATGCCCTTGCTTTTTTCTCATGGATGGAAATTGATTATTTTGAAGTCGTTCCAGCACTTCGTGTAAATCATTAATCTGCAACCACAGACATGAATTTGAATACCTTTCATAACAACATAAACAAAAAATATTTACATAGTAATTCATTGGATGATGCTCACCAGTTTCTTTTCACTGCTCTTTTCTGTCATTGAGAAATAAGTTGAATATTGAATCTTGTAATCCTTAGTTTGAGCGTCATCATGACAAACACCAGCTGTACACAGTAATGTACAGAGAAGGTACAGTCTCCAGATGCTCATGGTCCGTAGCTGACCCAAATTCTCTTCCTGTGGTCACCTCAGTCTTGTTTAGCAATTCAAGTCTGTTCCTCTGAGAGACCCATTTATATCAGTGGCAGGAGGCAGGAACTGTGCTCTGTGATGTCATCATTGGTTAATTTCTTTGTCCCCCAACTCGCATACTGTAAGATTTATGTGTTTATCTTGTTTGGATAGGCATACTTAAAGGCAGTTTAAAAATAAAATGCTTTTCAAAAATGTGAAAGTAATAAAAAAGGTTTATTACAAATGTATTGGTTAATGACTCATGGACAGAAATTGCTTAATGCAAAAATACCTTATCACATTTTCAGAAATACAAATGTGTCTTTCTTTGCCTTTTAATCAGATGCTTCAGCGTATTATTACAGTTGCTGCAGAAAGTCTGAAAGTACTGGAACGTCAGCTGATGTGTAGTGAAGAGACGCAAGATGTGAGGGTCAGTACAACTCTGTACAATTCTGTAGTTTGTTACCTTTGATAATAACATTTGAATATTATTTTGCTTATTTGCTTTCAGGTTGTCATGCGCCCCCCTCTGGAGGCCTATGATGTTTTGATTCACCTAAATCAAAAGCAGGTTCCGCTCCTGAGCCAGGCCGTGGACCCTTCTGTTGTCAGCTTCACGAGGGGCACTACAGTGGGCCCTGTGAGACAGTCAGGGTGGGCCATGCCTGTGGTTGACTACAATCCTGTCTCCCTCTACCTGAATGAACTCAGAGTAAGTCTTCAACACAGTAAGACTTGTTTGATAGAACGGATGCTAGTAAATGGCAGTGGGCTGTATGCCAAAAAGTTCATAAGACATTTTTTTAGAGCATGATTTCAGTTTTCTCTCAATTCATATACACTTAATATTGTCATAATCCTTTTGGAGGTAACTAAAACCATGTGCTGCTTCTGAGATATCACTCTTCACTGTGGTTGCTTAAATCCTCCTGCCACTCACTCCTGACAGAGGCCGGCTAATAGGAGATGTGGTTGGGGAATAGTGTGTTTGAGCAGAGCTACTGAATAATGATGATGATTTCACCAAAATGGCATAGTGTCATTAGAATCAGATTACAATTCAATTTTATCGTCTAATCGCCAGCCCTTATTATAAATCCATGTTACAATGTTTTATGTCTGCTAACCTTAGCAAGGAAGGAATTACAGTACTGTTTTTTTATGCATACTTCCTGACAATTTTGACACAATGATCTGGAAGTGTTGGACAAGGACAGAAGTGTATATACTTGTATTTACATCACATTAACATCTAGCTTGGAGACAGCTTCCTTGTACTCACCCTCGCCCGTTTTACTTAGAACTGTGCAGTGATCTAAGGACATTTAGAGCATGTTACGACTAGATTGGGAGTCCATGAATGGACTTTACAACACAATCTGTTGCACGAGGCGTAAGAAAAACATTGAATGGAGGGTTAGGAGTTTCTAGGAACAGAAGAAAACCTTAGACTTACAAGAGACAAAACATATAAAAAATGCCCACTGCTATAATTTACTTTTCAATATGATATTTGGTACATGAATCATTTTGTTTAGAAAAATGTAACATATTTTCAAATACTAATTCCTCTGCAGGAATCTTTTGGGCATCTGGCCCTCTTCTTCTGTGATCCTTATGGTGGGACAGTGATTGCTGTTTTGTGGAAACCAAAGGCCTTCACACCATTGCCATTCAAGGTAAAGTTAAATACAATATGTTATGGCTTTATAAAATACTGTAACATGCTTGAAACAGAACATTCCTAAGTATAATGTATATATTTTATAGCTTAAACGCACTAAACAACAATGTAAAAAAGAATTGCATGTTTGTAGCAGCTTTCCAATCCTGGAGCCTTTTCACAATGCACACTGACCTCCATGGTCACATAGGAAATGCTACATACATTTATACCCCAATTTTTAATATGTAATATTAAATCTGTACCTCATTGATAAATAAGATGTAGGACTGGCTCCTTAACTTGGATTTGTGCTGTGATACAAGGGAATTTCGAGCAGGTCATGACTAGATTGGGGTCAATGAACGAACATAACAATATAATCTGTGCCACAAGGTGAAAGGAAAAAAAAAAACATGCTTGAAAGTGAATATATCTCTTTGAATATCATGCAGACCTCACAGATGTCAGCCCGAACTGTTGAAGTTAATGGAGAAGATGTAAAGACAGTTCCCAATGTGGAAGCAATTCTGGAGGACTTCAAGATCCTGGGAAATGGTTTGGTCAAATCGATTGAGGCCAGAAGTGAAAGATGGACCTTTTAGTCAGTGCAGATGCAAGTCTTTACTCACCCTTTTTGATAAAATATTTTATACATTCTAAAAGAGATCGTAGTGTATATCTTAGTATTGGCCGCAGGAAGACCCAAACATCACTGTACTGCTGTAATAAAGAATGTCTTAGTGTTTTGAAAATGATGCGTCATTTGTAAACTGAGTTATGAAGTATTTACTAAGCAAAATCTATACCTAGGAATTAAATAGGCATTTACAGTGGGTTCAATATAAATGTGGTGGCATGTGTGGACATGCCGGCTAATTTGATTTGACAGTTGTAGGTTCCTGGTATAGCCCTTTCCTAGAAAGTTTTTGTTATTTTAAGCCAGTAATGAGTTCCCATTTTAATGACTACTATTGTGAGAACTGAATGAGAGGTTGTAACTGAATGTTACAACCATGAACCTTGTAACAGATTAAAATAAGACTATAGTACAGCATCATCCTCTACTTCAGCAGATATACTGTAAAATACAGTTTGTGCAAGACATTTTAAAATTCTAAATCCAGCTATTACCAGGTGTAATCACAATCTGTCAGTACTTGTTTGTCTTACAAATGCCCTAAACTGGAGGCAATGAACCCATTTAACCTATAGTTCCCTCCCTTGGATATCTCAGGTAACTGATTTAAGTGGTTTTGTAATTTTTAAACCTGTCCACTAAACAGAGGGTGCTTTTCAACAGGGATCAGGTGCTGAGACACAACATCTGGTCTCAGCCAAGTTAATCACATTTTATAAAGCTGTGGTTATACCACAGATGTATGAAATTCATGTTTACAGGTAATTTTTAGGTGCTCATTCAGTATTAAAACATACTCACGTTTTTGATACGGCCTGTATATAGTTGATATTTACATTTTGGTTAATAATTACCAGACTACAACTTTATTCTGATTAGCCTGATAATTTCAGTCAGTTGTTATTAGTTTATTATTAGTTTGTAGTTTTAAGGACAATGTTAATACCCTGTATTTTAACACTTTGAATTATCTATTTTTGTCTTCAGGACACAGAGAGAAGCAAAGCACATTAAATGCACACTGAGTGAATGGACAGAAAAAAAATTCCATCTATTTCATAATTTTGAGATGTTTCGAGGCCTTTTTTGTGTCCCACCAATATTGTCGTGCCTATAGTGCTTTTCCATACTAACGGCATGTTATTTTTCTTCTTTGTGAACATGCGGTTGTCCAGGTGCTGATGGGGCGAGCATGTTTTCTTTTTTACAGTCTAATGTAATTATAGAAAAAGAGGAGATGCATGATGGAAATCTTCCAGAGCCATTTTAAATAAAGGGGTGAAGCTATTTATCAAAACAAAAACAAGTAGTATGCAGTATTAAATTATAGCACTTTATTTGTTGACTTTTATTATATGAGTTTGGAAAAAAAAAAGCGCAATTGATAAAATCCTCCAGTTAACGCAGTCCTGACTCCTAATCCAGCCTGGCTCAAGATGGGACAGTGTTCTTCAACCTTAACCTGACCCCCTAGAGGTTTCATGCTGTGTCTGTGGGTCACTTCATTAAGCATTTTGAGCATTACTGATTTCAGCAGAAATTCCACAGTCTGAGTATTAACTGTTACACATTTACATTTAAAAATTCTATTAGTTAATTAGGTAAATGGGGCTGAGAATAATTTGTATCTTTATAATCTGTAAATATGACGCCTCCATGTCCACAATGCATCTTGCTTATATGATTTAGGCTCTGATTACTATTAAACCCTAAATGTACAACCTTCATTTGTGAATTGCTGGGTTTCAGATGACATCACAACCTTCTAAAGGCCAATCATATTTAATACAGATAGGGGGCATGAAAAATTAATAATGTTAAAATACAGGCTTTTGTTGTAATGTAACAGGATTTAGGGTCCAGTCACTAATAGAAATGACCAGGTTCAATATTTGTGAATTTACTTTTTCGATATTTCAACAAAAAGTACAATGTAATCAACAGGGAAAACTGGCTCTTGCCCCCGTCTGGGATTATGATGTCATCCGCGTCTAGAATCTCAAAACCACCAATTAATGTGCAATATCTTGACTAGTAATTACTTTACCCTTGAAAACATTTCATCAGATGTTCTGCAAAAAGACAACAGAAACTGGTATTGCCGGTTTCAGTTTTAGAAGTAGGGGAGTGGAAATTCTGCAACGGCACATTTGCTGAAAATTTCAAAAGAAATAACAAACAAGACTCTGATACAGTCAAATGGTTATGGTTGGTAACACATTTATAAACTGATACGTAGCAGCGGTTTAGCTTCAGCCTATAGAGATAGTAGTTACAAAAATACACAAAATAACCGATGTGATTTGTAAATAAATAAAACAAACTGTTATTTTTTTTTTCATATGACACAATATTTACATTAAAGAGATGAGAAAACACTGTCTCCAAGTATCACCTCCGCAACAAACTGACAATATTGCGTTGCATAGAGGGCTATTGTTGTGATTTAGGCTTCAGTCTCGCTCTTAAGCCTTAACTGGAAAAGTGGATAGGAACTTTTTTTTTTTTTATTCTTCATCTGCTTTCTACCTCAGTGAAAACAAATACAGACTGGCACACAGCTGCAGACACACATCTGGTGCACATCTGGACACATCAAGCACTATAGACAGTCAGTCATTTACTTCCAATGAAGCTGAAAATATAAGTAGTTAAATATATAGTTTACCAAAATAATGGATGTAGTTTTGATTGATTTTTGTATTGAGTAATAAGTGTGTGTGTGTGTGTGTGTGTGTGTGTGTGTGTGTGTGTGTGTGAGAGAGAGAGAGATTTGCAAATAATGGCTTTTCTGTTTGACATCACAAGTTTTACATTTGTATAACTGGATTCACACTTCACCAACGAGTGGAAACTTTTTAACCTTTGTACGTATTTAATTATTTTTGTGGTCTAATCACACATGTCCTGCAGCATTAAATCTACAGACATTTTATAATTTCCGTTCGTAAGTTGCGCAATATAAGTTATGAATGTCTGTGACGCTGTGTGTTTGGTGCCAGTTAGATGATGAGCCATTCTATTCACATCTTGACAGTGCAATAAAACCTGTGTAGGGAGAAAGTGGAAGATTTTTTATTACTCATCAAAATGCATGTCTGAACTAACATGCACAGCTGATACTTAGTTTCACTTGACTCCTACATCACAAGAAAAGAGGCACTGTCTAAACAGGCACTGTCTTAACGTGGACACATGTAAGAACTGGCACAGATTCTTACAGATAAAAGCATGGCTGTGGGAATTTAATGTTCTCACATCTTTATTGAAACCAGACAAAAAGAGCACAATACAAAGTGATGAGGTTTCAGACCAGGCACAAAAGAAGAGGTCAGCAAAAATGAAACAGGAACAGGCAGGTAATCTGTACACCTGAGAGCCAGTGTTAAGATGTAACTAGATACATACTACATGCTTTTTGCAGTACATTTCAAAAGAAAGAAATACCCAAATTACTTTTTTTTTACTCTGGCCGTCGCAGTAGAAAGAAAACGTTGTAAATTAAGCCTACGTGCACAAACTACAATTGCATCAGTGATGATAGATGTACACGTTTGTAATAACTATATCAAATCTGGTGTGACTTGCAGTGGTGGACAGTAACAAAATAAAAGTAGTAAAGTACTGTACTCAAGTAGATTTCTTAGGTATCTGTATTTTACTTGAGTACATTTTACAGTGGATACTTTTTACTTTTACTTCACTACATTTGAGAGCAGGTATCTGTACTTTCTACTCCATTACATTTTTGAACAGGACTGAAAAGTAAAAAGTACTTTTCACATGATTTTACCATGTTCGTGGTAACATCCTGACTAATGTTTTCGAGTTCAAGCTTCAGCTTTGAGCAAAAATAAATAAATACACAAAATTCATAAGATCTGAATCATTTTTTTAATCTATATCACTACATTTAACACTTTAACAAATTAACACTTGTGTGAAATACTTTTACTTTTTACTCTTACAGTACATTTTTAAATGAGCACTTAAATACTTTTACCTAAGTAGATTTTTTCATGTGATATTTTTACTTTTACTTGAGTAACTTTTTACCTCTGTACCGGTACTTTTACTTAAGTAATAAAACTGAGTGCTTCATCCAACACTGGTGACTTGTAATCATAACACTAGACTTTGCTGGACAAGTGTAGAACTTTCCTAACCTAAACTCTAACTTTAACCTATTTTGACCCATATCTGAACTTTAAATCATATTGTTGTTCTTATAATGAAGGATTTATGTCATAGGGACCTGATTTTTCCGCATAAAGTGAGTGTGAAGTTGTCACAATGTCATAAATGCCCAAATACAGGTAAACCTTTTTTTTTTTTTACCTTAATATTACTTTTTTAATTTGTTTGAGTGTTTTTTTTTAAGTACAGATGCAATTATTGTTTTGTATCATCATAGTGAAAATGTTTGAACCTGTATTCAAATAGATTAAACATCTGTATCAGTTTCCACACGGTGACTCAAATTTTTAGGTTTCTAGGGTAAAACTTGCAGTGTGTCCTGACGTATTTCAAGCAGAGTCATTTGTGTCAAGATATCTACTCAAAAAATCTTATTAAAACAGTAAAGCACTCGCATACGTGATAGGTGTATGAATCATGACATGCCGGCAGGGCTGTGGTTTGTGGGTGTGGCCAAAGCGCAGTCTTGGCATTAGTCCAGCCCCAAGCCCATCATCACCACTGTATAAAGGGAAGTCCTGGTCCTCCCTGTTCACCAGCCTCACACAAAAACCTCATCCATCCACCAAGCAACCAGCAGCTCTCTTCTCTGCTCTTTCTGCCCGAGAAAAGAAAACAGCATGGGTGTGCAAAAGGTTTACTTGGAGAAACTAGCATGCTTCTTCCAGATCCGTCACCTGTTGCTTCGACAGGCTTTGGCAGAGTGTCTGGGCACCCTCATCCTCGTGGTAAGTCCCATAAAGCTTAAGTGAAGTAAGGCTGGGGTGGGTTCAATATGAGTTCATTATTTGTGGTAGAAGTACTTGATGTGAATAGACCCTCTTCAAAGCCTCTATTCACTGATTATCTTTCTTTAGATAAGGTTATTAGCTTTCTGCCATAGACATAAGAGAAATGAGTGATTGCATAAACTATATCTCAAATCAAACCTTAAAAGCAAGTATTGTAATTCATTTCAGTAAAAAAAAAAAAAAGAAAAAGATTTTCTGTTCCATTTCCTTCAATAGGAACTGCCAGTTACCTCCGACAAGTTAACTTTATTTACAGTATGGAGAACATAACTACCTCGTGCTAGGTTCTGTTTGTTGTCATTCCATCCTTGTAACATCCTTTTTCAAAAGCCTTTAGCCACACAAAAACAAAGCAACACTGTTTATTCAATATAAGGTATCCACTTATTTAAGACTTTTTGTAACATTTGGTATTGAGTTCAGTGAACGTCTGCACCGCTCTATTTGGTTACTTAAATTCTCCAATGCATTTCATATCCATGTGTAATAGGGTAACTGTGTAATAGAATAACCACATAATATTTTTGGCATGCACTGCTTGAGTGTAGAGAAAAGGTTATGAGATGTAATTGATGAACACAAAGATAAGGTGTGGCACATATGCAATGACACATGCACATACTGACGAGGATCGTCATAGAACTAATAGTGACACAGTGTACATACATACAAACATACCACACATGATTCTACTTCCTATGGGAAAAAAAGTTGCTTTGACATTTTCTCTTTTTCGCTTGAAAAAATCACCTGTCAATTCTGCATTGTACTAATTTAGCAGAAGTGTTTACACTGTCTATATGCTTTGGCACACACCTATTTCATCATGTTAGACATTTAAGGTTTAAGGTACACTTTATGCCCCCATAGGGAAATCTGTCCTCTGCATTTGACCCATCCTTCAACTGGGTTGATGGGGGAACCCACAGTGCCTGGAGGAAACCCACCCAGACATGGCATGCAAATTCCACACAAGAAGGGTTGGGCAACTTGGGGTTGGAACCCCAAACCTTCTTGCTGTGAAGCATGAGCACTAGCTACTCAGCCACCGTGCCGCCAGGGAACTCTTTTATGTTTGATGGATTAGATTAAGATGTTGCTGATTTATGGTATATTTGTTAGCTTATCCCTTAATCTTTTATTTCCAAATGGATTCATTTTTTTCAAATGGAAAGAAATCACAGAGCAGAATACACACTCACTATGCTGTTACTGACAGGAACTTACTTTTAAAGTTGGTTCTTGCCAACAAAGTTTTTGCCTTCTGTAATCAAGAGGAAAATGCAGTTTTAGTGTTCCAGCTACTGTGCTGTTAGTATAGTCTCTTGTTTTAAAAAGACAATAACTGTGGTTATGCTCATAAAACCATGTACCACAAGATGCTCTGAGAGTTCCTGAAATAGAATAATACTATATTGTGCAGTATAATGGATTCACATGAGACATTTGAATTGGTGGAATTTGATCACTCTAAGCCACTAAGCACTTGCAAGTGGATATCTCTGGCATTTAGAGAAATAGCATGTTTCTGCATGTATTTAACATAAATAAATGTCCAGTAGAAAGGCAGACACATTCACTAGTTGACACAAACCCAACAGTTAAGTACGGACTGCGGATTTATAGTGTATTTTATTTTAATTGAGTCTGGTTAGTTCAGACTGGGCCCAATGACGATGAACTCTCTTAAGGCGCCAGGCCCAAAATGTGTGGTTCCCTCAGTAGTGTGGTGTGATGGAAAAGCATTCTCATCAGACCGCTTCACGAGCTGTAGCCTAAGCATAGACCACACATACTTGTCTCACCATACATATAAAACACAGGGAAAATGTGAGAGTTACAATGCAACAAACTCAGCTGTTCCTATATCCAAAAACAGCACAAACCCAGTTCATTGTGGTCTTTTTAATATTACTTGATCATATTTCTATTATACCTATTATTCTTCAGTCTTATACTTTAGTGGAAGTGACTGTACTTTTGCACATTCTGCACAGTGCACTCATGTGTGCCATAACAAACACAATAGCACTCTTTTAGTTCCTAGACGAGAGCTTTTATGAGTTTTTTGTTTTCCTGGTCTCAATGATAATGATCACAGCACCTCGCCTTACTTTTTACCTTGACCAAGACTTACTGACAAAGCATTGTATTGTATGGATTCATAAAGTCACATCAAATCTTACCTTTTCTCTTCAGATGTTTGGCACGGGTGCAGTGGCCCAGCTGGTGTTGAGTGGCGGTACTCACGGAATGTTTCTGACAGTTAACTTTGCCTTTGGGTTTGCTGCTACCTTAGGCATCCTGGTCTGTGGCCAGATATCAGGTAGGTTCAACGCTGCATGTCCTTATTAACAATAATTATCACACCTTGAAATAACACAAACATGTACATGAATAGGAGGACATCTTAATCCTGCCGTGACCTTTGCCCTCTGCCTCCTTGGACGAGAGCGCTGGAGAAAGTTCCCCATGTTCTTTCTCTTCCAGACGATTGGTGCATTCTTTGGCGCTGCCATTATCTTTGGCATGTACTATGGTAAGTCATGACAAATGAACTGTACCCTGTATGTGAATGCACGTTGCTGTTCCAGATGTAATTGTGTTTTGGTCTCTTCATATCAGATGCCCTGTGGGACTTCCCTGGATGTTTCAACATGACCGGCAACGCAGCTACAGCTGGTATCTTTGCCACTTACCCCGGGAAGCACCTGACTATCGTGAATGGCTTTTTTGACCAGGTAACAATGATTTATCAATAAGGCAAACAACGTAGTTTAGCTTTAGATCAACTCTGCTAAGGTTTAACTTAACCTGACTATACTCTTACGCGACAGGTCATTGGGACAGCTGCCCTTATAGTCTGTATCTTGGCTATTGTGGATCCATACAACAACCCCATCCCACAGGGGCTGGAGGCCTTCACCGTGGGCTTTGTGGTTCTGGTCATTGGACTGTCCATGGGCTTTAACTCTGGTTATGCTGTCAACCCCGCCAGAGACCTTGGACCTCGTGTCTTCTCTGCGATGGCTGGTTGGGGAGTTGACGTTTTTACGTAAGTACAACTATTTCATGTTACCATCTCATTGCTTCTGTCTGCTTCTCATCTATAAACAAACTTGTTCTTCTGTCTACAGCTTTAGAAATGGGTGGTTCCTGGTGCCCACATTTGCCCCGTTCATTGGCACTATCATTGGTGTAATGGTGTATCAGCTGATGGTGGGCTTCCATGTGGAGGGCGAAGTACGTGATCGCAAAGCTGCAGAGCAAGAGAATGAGAGAGTCAGGCTAACAAATGTAACTACCAACAACGACCACAGCAAAGAGAGCAACAAAGAACTGCACTGAATCTCTAATTGTTTTTGTAAATGAATTGTGAGGAAAAAAACTTTTAAAACAAAGAATTACATTAATTCTATTATAAAATATTTTGTATCTTGCAGTATTGTACTCTTCATGCCACTGTAGTATGCTCATAGCTTTGTACATTTTTTATTTTGTTATGTTGTTTTAGATGTGTTTTGACCACTATCACTTTCTAAAAATGTGTGTATTTAATCTGTGCTTGAATCATAGTCCACTGCTTTTCAATGATAACTTTGTGGTCCAAACAAAAACGTTTTACAATACTAACCACTCCTGGCCAAAAGCATTCAACAAATTCATGAATGCCAGGATTTGATTTATTTGATTGTTGTAAATTGTTAACTTAGACAATTGTATTTCTATAGTTTACTAAGTTTGTGGTTTGGGGAAATGTGTATGTAGGTTGAGGGGAAATGCTCTTGTTTTAATACAATAAACATTTGGTACCTTTCATGACATAAAGGTGGCTCGTGTTACCTGCTGTTCCACTTTCCAGTTCTTTCTAGTGTAGTTTTCTCATGTTTGTGTCTGACTGTATGCAAGTTTCAACAGGACACTTGCTCGTAACCAAGTGTATGTAATTTCAAATAAATATCAGTAAACTTACTTGTTCAACCATGAGCTAAAATCCCTTCAGAAAAAAAATATGATTACCAAATAACTACATACCGCTCCAAACAGGGACACGTAGTCAAACCATAATGGATGCTTTTTACAGAGTACAGTGCAGTTGAACAAGTTCACAAAGAGTTTATATCTCACCAAATATCACACACACCAATTAAAATTATTTTGGGCTATGCAATGTAAAGTACGCAAATTGTATAATTTTTATGGCCAAACACAAGTAGTCAATATGTCTTTCTACCAAGCCAATACCAGCCTCAAAATATGGACATGTGTTTTCTATCTCCTTCCTGGAATTTAGTGATTAGATTAGATTTCTCTGTAAGAAATCTTTCAGTACTTTGAAATGTTATTGTAGATTTTCTGCTGAGGTACAATGCAGTAACCTTTCCTGCGCAAACAAGCTCATGCTACTTATTTGTGCACACTTATTGCCAAAAAGAGTCAATTAATCTTTAATGTAAAACTGGAGAAAAAAAACTTGTCTTAGCAGGCCCTGTGACTTTTATTTTTCCTTGATTATAACTCAAAACAAACATCTGTGTGAAATACCTGGTTCTTTAGCAGCAAAATAGAACTATAAAACAGCTCACATACCAGCTACATTCCGTTTCATATTTGCTGCAGGTGAGATTTGCTATCAAATCTCTGTTAAACCCCTGAAGCCAGATTGCTCACGCCAGTGTTTAGGCAAAACATCTGCCCCGGGTATATTTCATCATGATGTAACACGAGCACAGGAACACGTAACAGGTGTATGTACATAACGGCTGGAATTCTGGAGGTGTATATATTTACGGTGTTAGAATATTTTAAAAGAGGGTATAAACTACAAAACTACATCTATACAATTACTTTCAGAATTAATTACATTTAAAATAATAAATAAATTCAATAAAATGTAGGATCCAGATGCTGCAGTTTTATAATCTGGTTCATTGTTTGCATGAAGCACCTGAGGGAAAGGCTGGTACCATGTGCTGGCCATGTGTGATAGGTGTCCCGTTTACTCATAGACTTTGAATTCAAACCAAATACATATACAAGTCATCCTGGCTAAACTAATAACTTTATATCCAAGAGCTTTAGGAAAAATGTCTTCAACCCAAATATAAATCGGCATTCTTCAAATGCCTAAGACGCCCGCACGTGCACACAAACGTATACAGCCATGGTTTTATCACATGGGACACTGCAATGACATATATTAATTTCCTGAAGACTTATGATAACAAAGCAATAATATCCAACACAATATCCTTCTGTGAGAAGAAAATACTGAAAAGGCTCAAATTCAGCGCATTCAGACCACATCTGTTTGTTGTTTTTGAAGCTATTCTGTTCTTCAGTTGTATCCAAGTTTTAGACAACAATTTTAGAAGAAGATTTTCTCATTCGAGCTGCGTGGTATTTACTCCCAAACCTAACCTACTGTTATTCTAGGTCAAAGCCAGTGGAACTAGTTGTCCTGTAAAATTTGAAATAGCATCTGCTGTAGTTAGTTTATTGCCAGGATTATAGTCGTAATTCATTTTGGTGATGTGTCATAATCCAAATCCAACATTTTTTATAACTCCTCCTCCATGAAAAATAGCATTATAAATCAAATACTAACAGTGCATTAAAGGAGGCACAAGAGAAAATCATTTAACTCTGGCTGTATCAAGCAGTGTGAGATAGCAATGCTTCAGTTTCAATTATAATTTCTCACAGGCCGCAAAATGTTAAACCAGAATGATCATCTGCGTAACAACAGACCTGAGTCAGACTACAACAACACACCCATTTTATTGAAAGAGGTATAAACCCTCCCATCTCACTTGTAAAAACATGCACAACATATTATGTAAGTATTTGAACATGGAAAATCAATGTCTAAGCTTTTTATTGTTGCAGAATGCAGAAAAGGAGCATTGAAGGGGTTAAAAGGCCACCCTTTCTCTTTAAAATGTTTATTGTATAGTGGGATGCAATTTAGGAGGATAATGAGGGGATTTCAACTTTGTTTGCTCAATCTAAACTCTAGCGATCACAACAAAGTGTACATGCTGCATATGTAAGTGCTTTATACAGTATTTTGTGGCAAAAGGCAAATATAGCATGAAAATAGAGCAATAGATTCTGTATTTTTCCTGTTCAGATAAAGTGTGTCTGTGGTTAGACAGGGAGCGTGTGGCAGTTCTCACAGTCCAGTGTGCTGTTCATTAAACTTTGTGCCCTCTCATTAGTGTAAATGCTACCAGCAGTAAAGACACAACAATATCGATCCTTCAAAAAACACACACACAAACAAAATGGACAACTACAACACATTACGTTATGTTGGTTAGTGAAGTGTTATGTGAAATATTTTTCTTCTCGCTCACCTATGTTACAAATTGAAGGCTCAAATTAGATACTAGGCAACAGCAGCCTCTCCCAAAAAACAGTAAAACACACTCTGTTTTGCTGCTGTAAACAGGTTCCTGCTGGCAAGTTTCCGTGCTATGGGCTAAACCTCCATCACCACCTTTATTAACATGTATGTGATTATGCATTCCTACAACCTGCAGCTTCACTACAGTCCTACAGCACTGTTATGGTTAATGATGATGATGATGGAAAAGTAAAAAAATAAAAAATAAAAAATAAAAAAATAATGTGTAGTAGTAAATGCATCCTAGTATTTCAAAAATGTACAAAAATATAACATGTTACAACATAATAAGAATCAAACATAGATCATCTACACTTTTTAAATGACCAAATACTGTAAAATAAACTAAAAAATAAAAAAAATAAACTAAATATCCCCTAAAATTAACTACTACAATCAATACTGCCAGTAACAGGCAAGTCTGTCACAAGAGAATATAATACATTTCCAAAGTTCTTAGTTAGTTTACGGGGGAAGAAAACTCAACTAAAACTATGTACTGTTACATTTTTATGGTTTTAAGTACTTTAATAGTTTCAGTAGTTTAATGTTAATAACTATAAAAAATCCTCCTTTTTTACACTCCTTCATGTCACATACCACCTGTGCCGGACCTCATGCCTCATACAGAGGAGTCACTGTGCCATCCTTCCATTCAATCAGAATCTCTCCTCTCTGCAGAGTTGGGGTGGACTGTGGGAGGCGCATAGCGTGTTCAGTTAGGGGTGCTCTTTCACCAGGCATCGGGGAACCAGGGACACTCATTTCCTGCCTTGGTGAATATGACTTCAAAACACACACCACCTTTTTCCTTCTGACGGGCAATATTAAAAGCAACTATTAGTGGTATACACTATTTAGAAATATTTTTGAATTTTACTATCAAGTACTTACCTGTTAGAATACACATTAAGGATCAGGATAATAGTTCCCAAAACCAAAGCCAAGCTGCTTAATACAAGCATGGTTATCTTCCAGCCCATTCCTGAGCAATAGTATATAAAAGGAAAAAAAAACAAAAACATTACAAATGACCTTCAATAAACTTGCAAACTCTTGCAAATGCAACACAAACAGCTCCACCTAATGGTGAACTATCACTCCTACAAAACCCACTGCACCACCAGGACAGTTATGCCATATAGAGACACACTAAATCAAGAAGGAAATGTAAAGTAATGTTTTTTTTGGTTTAGGTTATACTTCTAAAATTATACTGACGAGTCAGATGTCAAAACCGTCAAAAACATATTTCATGTTATTTGTTAATGTGGTCCTGTAATGGCTGTAACATTTACTTTAAATTTTACTTGTTTTGTTTTACTTACCATAGTCCATATTAAAGAATATCATGGTGGGGTCAGCAGATTTAGTGTTTACTGATGGAAGAGACACATTATTGATGGGGTACGTCTCTGTGATCTCAGAGTCTTTTAAACCTTCATCTGTTAAAAACAACAGGCAAATGTTATATTACTAGTATTTAAAATTCAAGAAGTATAAAACACTGATGGCACAAATGTTTAAGTAAATTTAACCAAGGCTAAAGTGGATCAAATAACACTGCTGAATATGTCCTGTTTGTGATTTCAAAATATAGTTGTGTGTGGTTTTCTAAATGAAAGGTCACAATCAACACAAACTAAAGCTTTATAGCACATGCTGTACAGTGATGGAAATGTGATATTTCTTACATAATGGGGTTTGCCCATCCACAGCGGATATGCCAGGTTCCACTGGTTTTCCAGGATACTGAATATGTTGCTCCCGGTGATGCGTGCTCCCTCTCTCATCACACAATGTCTGGTTATCAACAGCTTTCCACCTGCTACCCTGCATGCAACAGAATGAAACCAATGTGGTTTGCCATTAACTCATGTAAGAGCCTGACCTCATCCATGTGTGTATTTTATTCTTATTTGTATTACTTATGCACGTATCCAACATTAACCACAAATAAGGGTCTTTTACAAGAGGTTATACACCCAATTTATATGTTAATTAATGATTCCCAAACAGTTATATGCTGCTATTATTATGAAATATGTGTTATTTTTAAATTGCATCATTGAGTTTTGCTCACTTGCTTGTGTTCCCTGGACACAAAAACCAAAGATGATTGCTGAATGGCACTGAGATGCAGCCCTTTCCCATTCAAAGTGAGGTGGCCTTTTTTGGAGCAGGACCATGACTGTCTGCTCATCACTTCCTCTTCATATTCTCCAGATAGCTCACTGAAGACACAGGGCTGCAGCTGGACACCTTCGTACTGCTCGGTGGGTGCAGTTAGACACAGAGCTGTTTGCTGACTCTGCAGAGCATGGTTCTCCTGAAACCAGCGCCACAGCTGGGAGGACTCATGCACACTGCAGTCCCCAAGTGACACTCTTCCATCAGACTCTCCCTGCAGACACTTCCCCAACAGCTTGTTCTTGATCCGAACACTCAAGGATGCACCTAAGAAAAAAAAACACATTTAAAAGTCCAATTCATTTAGCAAAATAAAGGAAATGGTAAAATGGAGTTTGTTTGGCTTTGTACCTCATCCAGTGCCACGGGCTGGATAAGTGGTGAACTCCATGACAACTCTAACAGACGTAGGCTTACAGTAGCTTATTTACAAAGAAAGGGCAGCAGTACACTACACTAAACTTGCAGGGTTTTGTGCAGCATTTGGACGGAAGTTGTTCATCATTGGCATTGTCGTCGTATAGGCTGCCAATGAATCACTGTATGCTGCCAATTATTAGACAAATTTTTACTTCTTCATGGCTTTGTACTATAAAGTAAATTTTCCATATTATATGGCCTTAAGATAGGTTACTTGTTACTTGCTTACTACCACTACCACTACTACACATTGCATACTACAAGTTGCCTGTTAACTCTGGTGCTGTGGCTATAGCGCGTAGATATCCACATATACATTCGGTTTCTGCTAATGTGCGACGAAACGGCGACTAAACAGTTTTCTTTAGATGATCTCCCAGAAAGTATCTCATTACTCGTAACTTACCGATGCAAACGATGAGAACGACCAAACGTACACGGAGCTGCGTCCTCGCCATGGCGCACACAGGCGACAGTTTGTACAGTCTTGCTGTTGCATCTTTTTAGCGACAGTGGCAAGTGTCAGTGGGCGTGGCTACATTTTTCCCGGATCCCACATCAGTCATGAGCAACAAGTGGGAAATAAACATGGATATTTTCGCAAATATGTCGTTTTTTCACCATTTAGGAGATATGGGCCAATCCAAACACTACTAATTCATAATCACACTGTAAATCCCTTATTTATTACTGACACAGACATTGTTTGGCTGATTCCTGACTGTTGGATTCTGCTCCATTGTAGATAGTGTTGTTGTAGTTATATTTTAATTTAAGTCACTGTGGCCCACTGTACTAAGAAAATAAAGTAATTACATGGGTCAGACTATGATAGATCTAAATAACAAAGCCCAAAATGTATTCTAGGAATGCAAGGAAGGCTGTTAGAAGCCACTGTGTTGAAAACTGCATGGACTGCTAATTAGATGTGAAGATCATAAATCTGTTAAAAGACCTGTTCACTCTACAAACTTGAATGGGGGTCCCTACCCTGTACTGTGAGATATGGGACAGCTTTTACAGCCAACGGGTCACATGATGTTTTTCCTGTATAATGATGCACACCAAAGAATGTGACTTGTGTTGCTAAAATGTTTATTTAAGAACTTTAAAGATTACATTTAAAGACGACAAGGATTTTGGAAATTGTGCATATTAACTGCAGAGGTTCTATACAACTCGGATAAATAAAAGTAATCAAAAACGATACATAGTTGGCCCCTGTCAGTTGAAGTAGATTTTACAAGTCTAACTAGTAACAGTGTAAGTAAGTTTTGCATCCATTTTAGTATTGCTGCTTTATGTATTTGATAATGAGCACTTAAAACTGTGTCTTTTTGACCATGTCTGTTCCACTTTGTGAAGGTGGGTAGAGAGACATATAAGATGGAGGTGCTTGGTCTTGTGGAAACTGAGCATTCATTGTACTGAGTGGAGGCTGCCCTGGATAAGGCATTGCAGGCGCTGCTGGATACCCATATGGAACGGGCTGCGGGGGCATTTGATTGTTGTAGCCC
>KN469199.1:3099-20980 GCA_000787095.1 Periophthalmodon schlosseri
AAGGGCTGCCTTTGGTCCTCAGACCATACTTTGGACATGCCTGCACTAAACAAAATATTCTCTTCATCCAATGCTACAAATGCTCAGAAAAAATGTCACCAACTCTGGCACAGGAACAATCAACTCAAAATGTAAATGTGATCATGCCTTTCAGTCGTGAGGCTGGCGTCAGCGCACCCTTCACCTCCACCAAAGATGCAGCCACTGCCCCGTACCAGCCCCTGCCTTCTCCCTCTGTTCCCCCAACCTACGGAGGAAAAACAGATAGTCGAAAGAGGAGGAGTCCCAGCTCCTTCAGAGGGAAGCCCAGCAAACTGAGCCGCCCGGGTGAACCAGAGAGCATGTTTGGAAAAGGCAACGACAGCAGTGGGATACTGGCTTTGAGACCAGAGTCTCCCAGACAGGTATTTTTTCAATTAGTTTTATCTATTGAATGTTTTTTTTCTAACCTTTATTTAACCAGGCAAAACATTGGGAACAAATTCTTATTTATAATGTTACATATTAAATGTTGTGTACACATGTCGGGGGCATGAAATTCTGGCCTACCTCAACATGTTCTTTATATTGTTCCCTTAGATTTGCAAGACCCTGTCTGATATTTTTGTTCTTGAATACTTTCAGTATTATGTCAAGTTTTGTTTTGTTTTTTTGTTTTTTTTTTTTAAATTTGGTGCAGTTTTAGGTTTTTGGTTCTGGGTGATTTTGCAATATTTACATTTAGAGAAGACAGTAATTAGTGTGAAATGGGGGTGAAGAGTTCAGAAAATTGATGGATTTGCATCTGTGCTGTGACCAAGTAGTATATAGTATAGTGCATCAGTCCATTTGTTTCTATAACATGGGAGTCCGAAGTTTTAACATGATGTTTTCTTTTTTCTGTTGAAATAAATTCTACAATGAGATGCATCTGGGTCTGGAGCTTAGAGCAAGAATGAATATTTGCGCATGTGTGTGTGTGTATTTGTGTGTTTATACTGTTTTGAGTCATTGTTCTTCTACAGAGTGAATCACAACTGAACCACACTTGGATTTTCTGTTTCATGAAAATGTAAAAGATATGCTGATGAGCAAAAGCATCAGATGATATGAGTCTTTATTCAGAGATGCTGCCACTGACGCTATGACTGTGGGGCTTTGCTGCTGTCGACTGAATGTATCCACAGGTATAGTAAGAGAAACATTCAATTCTGTCAACTGGACAAAAAGCTGCAGGAGTGAAGACGTTTTGCTGCTCATTCAAGCTGCTTTTTCAGTTCTGGTCAGACTGCTGGAGGACACTGCCTTATATCTATTTGAAGGGAGGAGCTCATTAGACCTAGCCTTGTTGGCTAGGTCTAATGAGGTCTAATGAGCTACACTTAGCTAGTTAGTTTCAGTGTAGTTACCTGACCAGTCTGACCAGAACTGAAGAAGTGGCTTGGATGAGCATAAAAAACTTTCTGTCCAGTTGACAGAATTGAGTTTTTCTTTTACTATGAATCATACCTTGATGATGATTTACACAGACATTCACAGGTATAGATAGACATCCAGACAACATTAGTGGACTTAGTAACCTAAACTGCATACAGTCAGTGCAGTTAAACAATAAGAATGACCTTTATGTATTTTTTAAAAAGTATATATTTTGGTTTTGTTCAGTGTAAAGATGTTCATCTGCTAACCCAAGTTTGGTGGTTTGATAAGTAAAAGTAAAGTGCTTTGCATGAGTAAATAGAAAAGGAGAGTTTTCAGCTGCTTCTTAAAAGAGCCCACTGAATCAGCCTCACGGAGGGCCAGGGCATTCCACAGTCTGGGGCCTACAGCCAGGACCGAGCTTTATCAGGAGTCTTTGGGACCATGAGAAGGCTCTGGCCGGAGGATCGCAGAGAGCAGCCAGAGGAGTAAGGGCATAGCAAGTCAACAATGTCCTGGGGGGCCTGTCCTACCTGTCTAATGATAATAGTCATACTAACATTATTTAGAGTTGGGCTGAAGATATAGGTGGTAGATCAAGACAAAACAACATTGCAGTTGTTTGATAAAAAAAAAAAAAATGTTAAAGACTGCAAAAATAGCTGATTAAAAAGCAAGTTTATTTTAGTTCGATTTTTAATCTAACAAGTGAGTGTATAAAGTGATATTTCTGTCTTTCATGGCTAATTTTGATCCATTTACATTTTGTGCAATACTTCAAACCACAACTTTTATTGGCACATTTTAGCACAGTTCTGTTGGATTGTCTGAATATCAGCAGGATAATTAAAAGAAAAATCACTATTTCACAGACAAAACCTGCAGCTGTTGTGATTTGCCAAATACAAGTTGTTTGACATGTGCCCTCTGTGTTTACAGGTCAAGATGCATCACTGACAGAAACCTGCTTCCTGGTTTGAATGTTGGGCAGCTCCGAAGGCCACCACCGGTTGTGACCTTTGAACTCACCACTCTCTCACAAAACCAATGGACCGCTATCCTGTTTAAAGTCTCTTTTTTTACCTAATAAAAAATGAATTCACTCACAGAGACAAACGTTCTGGGATTTTCAACCACATTAGAACTGATTGTACTTCTAGCCTGGACACCTTTTGGATACATTTCCATGGAAAACTGTTGTTCACTCAGTCAGAACTCTCTCATGTAGAAAGGGAAATTGCCTTGACTTTACACTAAGGCAGCCTCAGCACCACTGCTCAAAAACTCCAATGCAATCAGAGCGTTTCTGGTTGTCTGTGTACCACTTCAACCACTTCCTGTGTCTGGTCAACAATAGAGGAAAATCTCATTTGTTTTTATGGTGTGCTGATTTGAAGGACCCTCCGACACAACTACTGTAGGACTGTGAACTGCAGCTATGCCACTTTGACTACCCCTGGTCCCTTTGCTCTTTCATTTAAAGAAAGCAGCTTTGATTGAGTTTCATCCATCTCTTTCTCTCTTCGCCTCTTTCTCTAATCATTCTTTTCATCTTTTTGGAAACTGCTGTTTATCTGTGTATCTCTACTGCTGTCCCTGTCTCTCTTTACAAACCTATCTTTGCCTTTGTGTACCCAGCATGCCCGTGGTCAAAGTGCACTTACTCCTGTCTCCTCTCTCTCCCTGTCTCTCTCTCCCCCTCTCTTTCTCTCGCTCTCTCTCCCTCTCACATGGCACACACTCAAATTCGTGCATGAAACTTTCCCCCTCTCTTAAAGAGGGGGTAGTTCTATGGGGTATTAACTGCTAACACATAACATATTTACATGTTACCTTTTATCCATCCATTTTCTCCCACTTACCCCTCCCTCTTTCTCTCTCTCTGTCACGGACTCCACAGCAGCCTCCAGCAGTGCCACACAAGGGAAGATAACATCTTTTTTACCGATTCACTCAATTTCAATATAAGAGGAAGATTGTTGATTTATTCCCTTGAGTTATTACTGCGAAAAACACAAACGTCTGTGCGTGTGTCAGGACTCGCATCCCAAATGGACTGATGATGATACAGTGATGGATGTCATTTTGTAAAATAATTTATCATTGATTATGTTTGTTTTTGTAACTGACCTTTGATGTTTGAGACATTTTGAGCAAAAAATATTTCTATGGCATTTTGAAGAAATGTTGAAAGTATTATGAAAGTTCATATTGTTAAAATGTGTACATAGCTGTTTCTATTTTTGTATTTATTAATAATTGACCTTTTAGTAGGACAAGCTTTGCCCTAATACCATATTTTTATTTTGTCATATTAATAATTTGGTCTGGTTCCTCACAAGTACAAGAATATGTTGATATGTGAATTTCTTTAGTGGACCATTTGTAGAGTCCTTAGCAGCCATTTAGAGGTCTATAAATTAGAATGTAATTGAAAAGTCAATGCATGTCAACGGTTCAATTCAATGTGGAACAAATATCGATTCTCAGTAATAGAGAAGGATAGAGTAGGAACAACTTTACTCTGCAAAAATACTACAGTAGTGTAAATACAGATTATGTTGCGGTTCGACAATAATCAGATCAATAATATTTGATGTCCAACTTAACCATAAGCTATTGATTGCTATTGTTCCTGTATTGATCAACTCAACCTGGTATCACACATATCAATCTTATAATTTTGAGAAACCAGACCCATGTAAGGGCCCCACATTCCTGTTTGCCTGTGGTTTACCCTTTATCCTTCCGCTGTTCAGAGCTATACAATTATTTTTACCTGTCCACAACTTCCAAGACACAAGTCTACATCTATTCCTGGCCAATATGATTTTATTTGGATACAAATCGTTCAACTAATTGACACATTTAACGTTACGACCTCTAGACAAGACTAGTCTACAATCTAAGTTTTTTATCTGCCCCATTTTGTTGAAACTAATTCTAGCGTTCACGTAAGAATTAATCATAAGAATTGGCTTGACGGTAGCATAAAGCTGTGAAGGCTACACCAGGTACTTGCCAACTGCTTTTCAAGTCATTTTTAGAGTGTTGAATAATGAATGAATTGTACATATTGGGTTGTGTTTTTCCATGTTTTCAAAGTGCTTCCGATGATGACACTTTATTGGTGTGTTAAATGTATTAGATCTGTTTTTGGCCTATAGCTGGCTTCAACTGTGGATACATACAGTACATGTTTACTTGGGTACTTGCATAATTGTAAGTGTATAAATACTTACTTGTACTACATTACTGGCAATTGTGTTTTCACCAATCTTCTTAGCCTGCTGCTATATGCCATGGATTAATTATAAAGGCCAACGAATACAATTGTTAGTTTATATTTCTGTTGGTTTAGTGCCTATAATGCTATGTTTAAGGCTTTCTGTCTTGATTTTTAGTACGTTTTCTGCTTTGTACCTTGTTTTTACCTATCTAAGGGTCTTATGATGGTATTTCAACATTACGTTTGATGAATAGGAACTTACAGCCTTTCGCAGCTAAATGTCTCAAAGCTGTTCTATGTTGTTGTCGCTGTAGAATTTTGTGGAGGTATTAACATTTTCTAAAACCTTCCTTTTTGCACTTTGTCATAAATGCCCTGATCTTTAATCAAGTTCTATTTATATAAATATTTGAAATATACAAATCTTTATCTATATATTTGTAAAGGTATTTCGACCTACTACAGTAAATGAGGAAGAATATTCTTTTGACACAGCCCCTCAGAGTTGTGTTGGTGATTGCCTATGTGGTTCAACTGTTGTCGTTCACAGCAGTTAGACCAAAATTTATTTCCCAAAACAAGTGAACATTTGCTGTAAAATACATTTATTAAAAGATTTCAAGTTGACTTTGTGTTTTGTAATTTTTGTTTTGTTTCATTTTTAAACAACACAATTTTTGTTCAAGGTTTCTGCAATGTAAATAGGACGAGAAGATCAAATGTATCACAGCTTTGGCTCTGAAGACGATCAAACCTGGCAGCAAAAAGGAGCAAGTCTTAAGGTATAGTCTTCAAAGAGGTACAAGTAATACTTTGTTCATTTGAATGGTATTTTTGGATTTTCTTTCTGTGTCTAGCACTGGTGGAGATTCTATTTTTTGCCCCCTACAGACCTGTGCTGAATCTTAATCAATGCTTTAACTAAAATCTGAACTATTTACAAACAAACTAACAGCTGGAGTTGAAGTAAGTAATTAGTAGATATCGTAACACAGGTTAAAGGGACAGTATGTAAGATTTTGATTTTAAATTTCAGAAACATGATCTGTGTCCCCATATACAAAACATTTCAAGTAAAATATAGTTGGTACTGATCTCAATAGTAATGCAGATTTATACTTAATAACAAAAACATTGGAAGTTGTTAATGATAATTTGGCAATTTTATTTTTAAGCAGTTATCCAGTCAGAAAGCAGAAAGAGTCTCATATGAGTCTCAATGCTAAATCCAGTTGAATTAAACCTAAAATGCCCCTCTCATTGGAATCCTCACTACCTAAGCCCCAGCACCTGCAGCCAATCATGTGCTAGTGCAGCCTCTGCAGCTCAGTGAGTGAACTCTTGAGGCAAGGCATGAGGCACGGTCTGACAATGAGAAAAAAAACCCAAAAAAATAAACTTGTATGTGTCTTTTTTAAACCAGTAAAAGGGCTGGGTACATGTACTTTCAACAAAGCCTGTCCTTGTGACTGCAGTGAGGCAAGGGATGTTCTAATCTAGATAGGTTTTAGTGAGCCCATATTTATTTTAATACTTGTACATTTAGTGACATTTTGTTTTATTTCGGTCCCAAGTTGTTTGTCAGTGGGGCATTGGCATGGTCATATTACTGATGCCATGAACCCAAGACACCTAAAGTGGCTTACAGTATTTTGCAGTTTATTGCGAAAGAAATTGATATTCATGTACTAAACACGAAAGCTAATACTGAAACTAGAAACTCATTTGCAGAAGTATCAAAACTGAAAATATCACATAAATAGGAAAAAGTACATTTTCTGAATGGTTTTAGATGGTCTTGATCTATATCAGAATTAGTATAAGACCACATGTAAGAACCTACATTCTGTCCAAATTAAATTCCACTGTCTAAAGAAATGTACTTATTATCCTTGCGGTGTTGAAATCAAGTATTGTTTTTTCTTTTCCTATTTATTTACTCTGGTCACCAGCTACTTTTGCAACTACAGCTGCCAAGGGACTAACAAACAAAAGATGTGGCTGTCAATGTGTGCCAATGGCCTCTCCACCCTCCACCACTCACTCACACACATTTATATTTGGACAAAGAGGGTGAGGTGTATTACCTGTATACATGATGACAGCACTGGTCAGCTGGAATCAAACCAGCAACCGTTTAATTATAAGAGAATAAAGGGGCCCTGTGTATCATTTCTGGTGTAGGGTATGCCAGCCTGTCTTCATAGGGATGCCGGTGCAACCAAAACACTATGAATTTAATAATTATAAATAGATACAGCTAATGCATTGCTGTGGAACATTTCATGCAAGGCTACAACCAGAGCTGTCTTTGGACACTATCAGGGCCCTAGGCAAGGCGAGGTCTGGGGGCCCCTTGTCAGGAAATTTTTAATTTATGATCATTTAAAAATGCTTATTTTGTACTTTGATAGTACACATAGCAATATTATATTATGACATTGCTTTTCATAACAACTGTGACTTTTCCAATCCTGTCCATGTCCATTGGGGCCCTCTGCAGCTTGGGACTCTCTGCAGCTTGGGGCCCTAGGGAATTGCCTGGTTTACCTACTACTACTACATAGTACAACGTCCCAATGGAGATAAGCAGGTGGCCTACCACAAAAAAGTTACATAATGCACTTTGGCTTTTTGGGGTGGCCTGAAATGTTTTGGGAGCCCCACCTACAAAGCTCACGGCTGACGGTACCTGGTCAGCTGGTTAAGACAGCAAAGAGATTATAGCATGGTGCATGGATCCCAGTAGCCTAATCATAAATATTACTGTAGATAGGCCTGTCACAATAAAAAAAAACAAAAAACTGCTACTGCTGAAGTAAATATAGATGATAAACAATAATATTGAAACCAAACCATAAAGCAGAATTATCCACAAAACATATCCTAAATGTACAATATTCTTAAAAACATGAGCTGCAATTAATAAATAGCAGAATGCAACATTTCAGTAATTAGTTTGTATCATAATGAATCATAGAAGTCCTTCTAAAGCTCAAATCTCATTGTATTGTAAAAAATGTTCACTAGTATAGAAAGAAAAAAGTACCTACAATAATTATTGTTCCATCTATCATGTATTAAACGATAAGTCTATATATTGTTAATAGCGACAGGCCTAACTGTAGATACCACTGAAAGCTTAACCACACAAAGTGTTTAAACTATGACACAAACTGTATGCTGATACACCTGACATATATACTTACACACATCTATATTATGCTGAAAAACAGTAGTGTGCTTACATGTGCAGATGGCTTTAGCATCCATTACTGCTCTCCAGATGAATCGCTACATCCAATTAGATTTATCTGCGCATGACATCCAGCAGACTCTTCCACTGCTGTCTCTTCCTCTTGGCTTCATCTTAGCTTTTCTATTTTAATGGTCTAAAAATGACTAAGAAACACATGTCCAGCAACACTGACATCTTGTGGTCATTTACTTCTAACACGACCCAAATCTACTCACTAAAACGTTACATGGATAGCATTGCATCCTGATGATGTTTATTACTGTTCATTTATTCAGATTCACCCACTGTGAGAAGAAATTACAACACACATTTTTCTTCTGAAACTATATTTGCATGACTTCAGGCATTTTTGATATGAGGCTGATAAGCAGTTTTACAAGTCAAATAAATACTATAGACATCAACTAATATGTGCAAGAAAGGCAGGGGTGGAAAGTAACTAATTATAAATGTTACCGCTGCTGCAGTTGAATAGATTTTTAGGCAATTGTACTTTTTGAGTAGATGTTTAAACATGTACTTGTAACTATAGCTGAGCTACTGAGTAGTCTCAGTCATCCCAAAACACGGCTGTCCCACCTCTCTCTCCTCCTCTCTATACCTACAAACATAAAACTGCATCTCATAGCTTGCTCTCAGTGGCCAAAGCTCAGAAAATATTGTGACTGTGGATTAGAACAATTTCAGAATTGTCTAAACAACATATCTAAAATGTTACTAAAGTTGTGTAAAAAGTGACTAGTAACTTCTGTTTGGAGTCATACTTTTCATGTATACTTTGTACTTTTATTCAAGTTTGGCAGTAGTAATTACTTGTAAATGAGTACAATTGTAGCAATGTAATTGTACTTTTATGTGAGGACACATTTTCAGTTCTGTTTTCAACATTGAAGAAAGTCACTTATTCACACTCAAAACCCACTTAGTCATACACCAGCGTCTATAGACACTGGAGGTGTCTATAGATGGAGTGTATTCTTGTCCGAGGACAGAACAGAGCATTGATGAAACTGCCAAACTTTGGAATGTTGAATGAACACCACTGAGTCACTGCTGCCCCTGTCCCCGATGGCCTTCCTACAGCCATACCCACATATTGCCAGTGTCAAGTGTCTTGCCCAAGGACACATTGACACACCAGGACAGGTTCAAACCACCAACCCTCAAGTCCTGTTATAATACAACTTTATAATTACAATCATTACAAATCTGCACCACCACCACCAACAACAACCAATTGTTTGTTCTTTACTCTCTACCACTCAAGATGTAATCAATTAAGTCAATCTCTATCAAACTTATCTATCTCCAAGAAGACAAGCAAATGATGCTACCAGAAGTTACAAGTTACATTGAAAGTTGGCTAAAATATGTTGCCACTACAGAAATATCAGCCAGATTGGTGAATAGTGCCTTAATTGTTCAAATCTGACGTCTGAGCAGGGTTAGGGGGGTAAACACTCCATGAATTTAACAAGAAAGTCATTATTTTTTTCAGAATTCACAATTGGAGATCAGGTAAAGCAGTGTTTCAGACTGACACAAACAAGTAGCCTATTTTTTCTGTTACCCAATCCTTTTTTTCAAATGACAAGACACATAAAAGATCTATATAACTTTAAAAAAAAATCTTATACTTTACTTGAATAAACAAATTATTCTTTCACAATGTGTCAAAATGTGTCACTAGGTGGTATGATAAATGCAGCGTGCATGTAATTGTGAAGATAAAAGCTCTTGGTCACATCCATGAATACCCGTAGGTTCTCCCCCCATTGCAAACAGCATTCTTATGATAATGGCATAATGCTGGTGCTTTAGTTAATTGTGCATAGCCGATAGTGGTGGGCACCTTTTGTTGGGAGCTCTCGTGCGCCTAAAGGAAAGGGCTGGCAGGGATTAAATTCCATGCACAACTTCTAGTCTGACAAAAAAAAGTGTTTCATTCAGTTTGCATTTAGTCTGTAACGTGTTTGTCTCTACTTATCTGCCTCAAATAGGGTGAATCTGCACACATTTTTTGACACGTTCTGGCACTTCATTGTGTAAAACTCAAGTTCTTACTTGAGATTTTATAATTTGCCTGAGAATGCACAACAATCAGGCTATAGCCGAAGTAATAAACTAATACATTTCAAATTGCTTTCAGTCTACAATGGGATAGGCCTGACTACAGTAAGCTCCGGCTTTTAGTTTACAATAATAAAGAATATTAGAATATTTTTGACCTAATGTTCTAAGAGTCCACTTTTACAAGGATTCTGACGTCAGTGCTTTCGTGCACGACGATTCTTCACCAAGATGGAAAAAAAAACCAAAAACATTTATAATTTACAACAAATGACATATGTAAATTCCATTTCCACCCCAATGGCAACAGAGGACTTAAATTAAAATCAGGTGCAATAGTAAATCTTGGAGCAGCTGTGTCTAATGGGCCAATAAGACCGTAGTAATAACGGGATACCGCCATTAATGTTGTGAGTATTTAGCCTGATTTTTTCAGAAAAATTACCATACTTGCATTACTATTCAACAAATTACTATTGTTTTCACTAATAGTGTTAACTATCAAACAGTCAAATACATGAAAAGTTGCATTCTGTACATGAACACTGTAACTTTTAGCTAAAGCTAGCACGGCTGCCGAGATGGTCAGTCCACAGGTGCACGCTCTGTACGCACAGTCTCTGTGTGTCTCTTATAGGCTATTAGCTAAATCCTAAGGCTATTTCATTTACAAATCACATTTAGTAACATGTGATTTCCCCATTATTACAGAGTTAGGTTTTTGGATTGGTGCTCAATTAGTTTCTTTATTAAAGTACACCGCGTATCACGCGTTTGGAGAAAAAAAAAAAGACCTGTGCCAATAGCTGCCATGGCTCATAGCAGTTTAGCTAACTTCACGCTCATTTCCCCCCAAATCCTCACTAGTCTGTGACTTTACGCAGCCTAAATGTTAGCGAATCCTGTTATTTATGTAGCCTACTTACTTCTATAAAGATTATCCATGGGCCTCGCTACCTTTTTTTTCTACCTAAATGCTCTGGATTATGGTCATTCTGAGCCATAGTCTATATGATAACTTTTTCATAACTTTTGGGTTTATTTTTTTAGGTTTATTTGATGGTGTCGGAACAAGTTGTTTTGTATTGGGTTTAGGATGTTATATTTAATCAATAAAACATTGGTCACAATGCGCCCCTGTCGCGTTGTGTGTATTCGCTTAATTTTGTTGTAGTCTATGGTTGGTAGTCTAAGACGGGGGCTGGATGGATCCATTTGCTTTTGGGATAATACTCCGTTACTGTAGTATTTCCTTCTTTAGGCTACTCCTTTCCCCCATATATTATTTACACTTCACTTGTCATTAAATTTGAGTTGTATTTGCTAATCAATGACCGTATGTGTAATCTAAATATTTCATTTTTAAGGGCTCTATATTGCAACATGTTACTGACATGGATTGGATGGCACCACCATTTTAAGCCGTATTTCACAGTTAGATATACATTTGGCATTCATTGTTCCTTAATTGCTCTCTCTGTGCATCAACATCTCTTTAGTTTGAGCGGTCGGTGCTGTCCAGGCCTGTTCCATTATGCGTCGTGGACACTTGAGTCCCGTGTACCTCAAGCGTGTGCGTTTTGGGGGCTAAATCGACGCGACTGGCGTGGCTATAAATAAATGAATGTGGTATTGTTTCGCTTTTATTTGATTAACCTTCTGATTTCCTCTCTTCTTGTGTGTTTTCGTGTTTGTTAGCTTTCAATTCTTGCTGAAACCAGACGTAAAGCGTGCACCTTTGCGCAGAGACTAGTTCAATGCTGAGAGGATCCACTGGGTGCACAAAGGCAGCCACTCGCAGAGGAACTTGTTCAGAGTGGACCGGGGACGCTGCGAGGCGAGATAAACAATCTCCGGACTCGTGGCTACGATCGCACGACTTTGCCCTTCAAACAAACGATTGAAATATCTATCCAACAAATACAAGGTAGGGCTCTGTTTTAGTGCGTTTGAGAGAGGCTATATGGCTATGGAGCGGCGAAACCTCCTTCGCTTTGGCTTTGCGAGCGTGGTTGTTTTGCAGAAAATGGCGTCATCGCCCTCTTGTTTCAGCCTGGCCGCTATGGGGAAACGACTACTTTCAGAGACTTATATCGGCCTCTGTGTCCTTCGTTGGCCTCATCAGTGATAAAACTGGGTACAGGGGTGTGTTATTGATCATATTAGATGATAAAAAGGACACAATGTCCGTGGATTCACCCGAGAGAAGGACGCGCAAAGATGGAAGGGTCACCGGTTCTGTGCGCCAAGCTGCTTCTTGGAAATAGTGGCACGGATCCGCAAAACGCAGCGTTTTACATCTATGATAACACCATCCTCATGGGCTCATGTCTAATCCAAATGACCAAGGATGGTTTAGTGTTGTCATCGAGGCAGTGATGAACGGGTTTATAGGTGTGGAGCACCTTGTCTTAGTATTTATTTTATCCGGGTTAGCTCGTTTTTACGCCGTACTCTCCTGGCATGCTGCAAACGTTTTCGAGGGGCCTCTCTTTAACGACATGAAAGGTGCATTTTGTACTTCGCTTTTCTTTGATCAAGCCAAGCTGCCCCCTTTGTGGCTCAAAATAGTGGCGTTTTTAGGCTGACAATATAACCGTGTAAAAGGAGATTTTGGGGGATAATGGAGGCAATGCAAATTGTGCCATGAGAACAGCGAATGCCCTGCGCTCTGGCTCGCTTGTTGCCAGATGAGGACAGCTTGAATAGTATACAGATAAAAAGTCTTTTGGGTGAACCACATAGTTTGCACAAAACTGGGGAAGTCCAGCGCTGCGCAATGGTTGTGCCTGTGCTGCTGCTTTGCGCAGAGCACCGTGGCAGCTGCTGTAACCGCCGTCACCGTGTCACCCTGATATTTTGTGTGTGTGTTGGCCAACCTTTTGTAAATACTTCGGGACTATTGGATAAAAGAGCACAATAGTATTCATGCCGGCCCATTATGGCCTGTGAATGCAGCCCTGAGTCCCACTCGGGCTGTCCTGTCTTTCCCCGTCAGCTACGTGCATGCGTCCTAGCTCTGGCCACCACTCATCCACCATAGCGAGGCCACTCCGCTTCCTATACGCTCCGTGGTTCCTGCTGTGGCCAAAACACGAGCACTCGTTGTGAGCACACTGTCAAAACTACGATCCATCCAAATATAGTACAAATGACCAGTGCACAAATTAACATTACATCGTTCACTCCAGGCACATTTTTGTTAAGTTTTCCGAGTTATGCAATCGCATCCCCGTAGAGCGAACTGTTCATCCGCCTAGATGTTCGTCACCAACAACCGAATTGGTATCTCTACATGGAATTTCGAAGATGGGAGCAGTCCCGGTGGTGATGGGGCTGAATTTAGAAGATCTGTCATTTACAAATCACCCAGTGCCATTTGCGTCACAGCCCACGGCCTCGCACGCCCATGGGGGGCGATGGAGTTGCAAGCGGAGACCGTGTGTGACGCTGCCCCAGCTGAAAGGAGCCAATAGACGCGGATCCGGGCGGCAACAATCACCGTGCGCTTCCCCTCGCCTCAGCCCCGACTCACAACTGCTGCCAACGCGGAAGATCTCAGGGTTGTTTCGGAACAAGCATTGTTCGCCACTCTGGGGGTGCGTAAGTGGATGCGTGCACATTGGTTAGACTGTGTCCAAGGCTCGACAGGCCAGCACAGGGCTGTTTTTGCTCCGCTCTCCCCTCGTGGTGCGTGGTGCATGTGGCTAATGGCTCATGTGTGGATAAATGCCTCCCACTTGTACATGATTGCTTAGATCAGTCTGAAGAAACGAAAGCACGTTTCGTGTCTCATCCTTGGCGCGCCACGCGTCTCTGCTTTGAGTTCTCTCTATTGAGCGTTTATCCGAACATTTTATTTGTTGGTGTTGTGCGTTTGGACGCTGCGCAAAGCACATCCACGAGAGCTCATTCACGAGACAGACAGAGGAGCTGTCAGTACTCAATCAGCTCACGCTGTCACTGAAATCATTCACCAAGCACGTGGTATATGCGAACAGAGGAGGTCTATTGAGTTATGTTATGGATCTTAGATCAATATCAGTATTGTGACCAAATGTTAAATCTAGAGAAATTATTTATTCTGTCATATTAAATAACATCACGTTTTATGAACGTGCACTTTATAGGAAATTGTTTTCTTATGCCTAAAGGTGCGCTGTATAACATTTTTGATGGGCTGTCTGTCACCTGCTTGTTGCATGGAATGTTACACAGTAGGGCATTACTTGTATTTGAAATGAATTACATTGATTTTATTCAAGTACATGTGGTTTTGAGGTGAAATTGGCTCAGTGGTTAAAGCACTCATCTACCAATCTAACAGTGAGAGGATCGATTCCCGCTCAGACCAAGTGCCGTTTGAGTGCATAATTGTTGGTGGTCAAGGGGCAAATGGCAGTTTACCATACGTCAGCCTGCCCCAGGGCAGCTGTGGCTTCAGGCGATGCTTACTACCACCAAGGGTGGAGTGAATGAATAATGACCACAGTGTAGCACTTTGAGAGGCTTGAACTAATGTTTAGCATTATTATTATTGTTTTTATTGCTCTATAATACTCTACAAGACACTTGCTTTTCTCCTTGGAGAAATTTAATGACATACTGCTATAAAGTTACATGGTTCAGCCTTTCAAAGTATTACAACTTCCAATAGAGTTAAATTTGGCGCTATGTGAAAGTTTAATAATTGTCATTTGCTATCAAAACTGGTTTTATCACAAAGCTAGTATCATTATTAAATCAAAATGAGACAGGGAGAATGTATTTTCGCAATAATATTTTGTAAGCCCAAATTCTCTTTGCCTAACATCTCCATCCATTTGGACTTACAGAAAATGCCACTTAGCTTGAAGTTGTCACAAAACCATAATTTGATTCTCTTTAGCTGAGCTGCAAAGAAAAAAGGCCTTGGGTACCCTGCTTATGCTCATCCATTACATTATTCATTGAGCCTATGTTAGCCCAGGTAGCTATTAGAGCTCTACATGCTCATTAGTGGGCAGTTTGTTGTTGATCATAGTAATTCAGGTCACAGATTTGTCCACTGATGTTTCCTTGTCAGGCAGTGGCAAAGATTCAAATGTGTAAGTAAACATCAGTCTAGCACTGTCATAATATTACTGCTCACATAAGCTCACTACACAGACACCATCACTCTTTACCAGTGTAATATAATCTCTACTGTAGTACATTGATTTTAAATGTATTCAGTAGATTATTGCCACAAGTTATCATTGTGCGCAGGTTCCAGCTTGCATTATCAAAGCACTTCTTACTTAAGTGCTGTTGACCACTGTAATTTGTATGGACATTGTACTCCACATGTCCAGGCAAAAAGATTAGATTCTGTTCTTATTTACACGTAGCCATGCAGCTGTGGAACAGGTGAAAACTATTGTGTCATAGAATATCTTTATGTTGTATGGAGCCGGCAGTAGTCAATTAATTTTAGCAACTTTAGTTAGGGTTGTGCAGTGTTTGGCAACGATGTTATAGTTTTGCATCTCACTGAAAGGGATAACTACTATTAACTTTTTTAACAACACAGCCTCAAAACCCACAAGGTGTCAACATTTGGTATCTGAAGAAAAATATACACTGTCAGTCACTTTTATTATCCCAGGTTAGTTGGGGTTAGCTTGTAATTGAACACAATGTAAACAAAAATAATACCACAATTTCCTTCAATATTTGGACTATAAAAAATGTTTATTAACCCTTCAGACCTCAAAGTGTTAAAACATAGTAAGAAAAAAACTACAATGAATAACTTTTTATCCCACAAGATTCATTTGTGTTAGATACTTATTGAACATAATGTAAATAAGGGGCCTAAAATACTAACTCAGTCTGGATAGGGAATTATTAAAGAAGAAACAAGAGGCACAGCATATTGAGTAATGGTCATTTACTGTCGTCATTGACCTGCATTTATGAATCTAGCATGTTTAATATGGAAGTAGCACACCTCAGTAGCAGCAGAAGGTGGTCTATGCTCTGGGGACCTTGGTCAGCTCATAATGCTGTTGTCTTCTCTGTGGTCCGCTTCTATCACATGTGTGTGCCAGCAGTCAGCAATTAATGTTGTAATATGGAGTTTCACTTTGAGAGAAAAAAAACACTGCTTTAGTCATGTCTTCCTGACCTTTTGACCTTTGACCCACATAATTATAAGCAGCCTTTCATAAACATCCATATAGAGGCAACTAAAAGAATCTAAAATACCAAACAGAGGAGGAATAAGTAGGAGACTATCACATATTTTCACATATTACTGCTAAATAAGAGTACAATTTAGGTCATTTTGACTACATTTTGAAACCTGTACTTGTATTTGAATATAATTCTAGCCATTTTATTATTATTAGCTGCTTAGCCTTACCTTACATTGTCTGATTGGCCAGACCTCAAAGAATATACGTATTGCTGTTTAAAAACAAGTTAATTCCTCCTTAAACTGTATAATTAACCAAGTTTTGTTTAAATCTAAAATGCTACTAAAATTGCGTACAAAGTAACTAGTAACTTTGAGTAGTACAAATTTGACCCACATACTACTTGTAATTGAGTATAATTCTAGCCATGTAACTGTACTTTTACTCGAGTACAGTTTTTTTGTACTCTTTCTACTACTCCATGTACTCAAGCATGTAAATAATTCAAAGCACCAAAACCCATTAAAAGTACTAAATAGCCTTTTGGTTTGGGTTTTAGTATTATTGTAATTAGACAGAAGTAAGTGCGTTCACATGAAGGTAAATGGGTGTACACTTTAATATACCCTGAAGGGAAATCTGCATTTGACCCATCCTTCAGTGCCACATGTGCAGTGATGATATGGATAGTAAAGAAAAGAGTATGAGGATGCAGAAGTACAGGAACAAAGAGGTGATATACGGAGGTAGTGAAGGAGGACATGAACTTTGGGAAAGAAGTGGATGTAGTGGGCAGATGGAGGCAGGAGGTGAATTGTTGTTGAAATGCCCAAAAAGGAAACACTCCAATTACATATTTTTAAAAATATGAAACTTCTAAAAGTAAAACATTGTACTTAACATTATCACCTACACAGAGAATAAGATAACTGCTTAAAAAAAAGCACAGAAATGGCAAATTATTCTTGGATGGTAATTAGTTACATTCAGTAAAATTACTTTTGGTTACTTTTTAAATCAGTACTTTTGCCACAGAAACCTCTACTTTACTTTGAGTTTGTAGTAACAGTATTTTGCACATAAAGACTTGCAGTTATACCTATTTATGAAACCGTATCATAACTTGTCCTACTTGTACTAGGCTGTATTATTAGCACTACAGATCATTTTTTAGACAGAAGTTAATATTGGTTTAGGGTAGTACACATCATATTAAATGTTTTATTATAATATAATGTTGTTATTAAGTTATCTGAATAGTCAAAGTCAATGAACTTAATACAAGTGTTAAAAAAAACGTGGGAAAAAAGAAAAAAACATGAACTTAAACACTGTCGCCCTCTAGTGGCCTTTTAATGGAATTAAAAAAGTATCCGAGTCTCCAAGGGAATTCCAACACATTGCTTTATTAACGGGCTTCATCTTCCTGCGACATTTTGAGGAGGTTTGCCCATTAAGATACAATTTTTTTATTTAAATTGTGAATTACTATAGATTTCGTGAAACCCATGGTTAAAAATCCTTTGCAATATTAGAATTAACCATTATTATTTTATATAATTCAAACCTTGTTTAGGGAGAGAGACACATCCCCTGATGATAATTGTGCCATGGATTTACCAAATATTATTTGTCCAAGGAAGGCAGTTGATTTAGTTCATTATTACTGATAAGTTGCCACTGTATTTTCATCATTGTTTGCATGGTCAGGCATGCTGTTTGAAATACTGAAAATCATTATATGCCACAGTTGTGCTGGTTGTAGGG
>KN469199.1:25837-40520 GCA_000787095.1 Periophthalmodon schlosseri
AAAGGTCATTGCATTGACTTTTAAAATTCTCTCTTGCATAATTCCAATCCCTTTCCTTTGTTTTGGAAAACATATTTGCTGATTTTTAAGTTATATACTCTTTGATAATCAAACAAATTGCATGTTTACTTGAAGTGGTGTGGTTTGGAAATCGTAAAAGGTTGTTTTTGTTCAGGCACGAGCCAGCTGAAGAACATGCTGCTGAAGGAGGTGGACACCATCTTTGAATGTAAACTTTGCCGCAGTCTGTTCCGAGGCTTGCCCAACCTCATCACTCACAAAGAGTACTACTGCTTATCCCGCCTGCCCGAGCCTGACGGTCAGTACATACACATACTATAGACCTGTCTGCACTGACATATTCTTCACTCTGGGACCCCTCACTGGACCTTTCTGTTGTTTATTGCAGATTAACCCTACCTGGAGAACTAAGGGATTACACAGATTTCTTTTTGTTTACTTACTAAGATTTAGGCTTACTCTGATTTGGTCGCTCTGCAAAAAATAATCAACAAATATTATGCAGCTTTCTTGCTTCAGGGGCATACAGTTGGGTAGGTGTGTGTTTTCTACCAGAAGTAGCAGAAGGATTTACTAGGAACTGTATTCCCTCATAATGTCCCATTTAGGTTCAACACTCACATGATTTTAAAGTAAATGTGAGTTCCCCTCACTCTAATGCAGTATTATCACTTTATATTATATATGGCAATTAATGTTTAATGGGGAGTCACTGAAAAGTTACATAGCATATTTTTAAATGATACATTCTTACAAATAGTTCTTCAATGATTTGAAGGTCTTCTTGGTGATTGTGACTGATTAAACTCCTGTATTACTCACTCCTCCTCTCTTTGCATGTAGACAGTGCATATTCAGTATTGTCTTTAGTATCTACATACATAATTCTGCTGTGACTCTACTGTCTTAAAAATGCAGAGGCAGATGTAACGCACTGTTCAGTCACTAGGTCACTGAAAAGGTCAGTGAAGTTTAGCCTGAGTCGAGCTCACTGTAATGATTGCGGCTTAGTTTCATTGAAGAATCTTTCACATTGACAAAAATTATGTTGTTTGTGTTCAAGATACTTAATGTTTCTGACTTAACAGGCTGTTACACATATTTCAGTATTTAGGGAAGTTTATTTTGATGAATTACATAATTGGCCATCTGAGGCATTTATTGTAAATAGAAACTGTTTTCTCTTTGCTTGACTTAATTGGAATATTATCTTCAGCGCTTAATAAGAAAGAAATCTTAAAGGGTAATTTCTGTGGCGTAGATCAGTGTTTGTCAGTGTCGCTTTTGTTTTGTAAAATGGATGTTTATGAGTGAGTGCCACAGCTCTACTACACACCTGTCACATCATAACCACTCCTCACTGCTCCTAAACTGTACCTCACATTCTCCCAGCTGCTCAATTTAAACCAGGAAGGCTGCTGGTCACAGTTGAATCCTTCCTCTCTTTTAAATCACAATTTTAAGTGTAAGTTGTACCAGTTTGTAGAACTAGTGCTGTTTTCTACCTGTAGTCCCATACAGTAACATGCTCTTAACATGCCAGGTCATGGTCAGCAGCATTGTGGAATGACATTTGATTATGTCATCTTGTGTCATTGGTCAGATTCTAATTTCATATGGACTCTCATGGACTGCAGGTGGAGATGGGGACAAACAGACCATAGCGATGAAGGACCTGATGGAGGCCATCTACCCCCGAGCCGACCGCCCAGACTTTGTGGTTCGACTGGAGCCCATTCAGACCACCACTAAGGCAATGTTTCAGTATCTGTCCACAGAGGAGGAAATGGCCCGCTATCCCTCCACCACTCCCAGGTAAAAATGAAGGCCTTGTATTATGTGGTATGTGACTAACTTCAACTCCAGTTTATACTATTTAAGTTATGGTTTACTTCTGGTTGGTGTGGTGTTATCTAGTCTCACAATAATAGTTTGCATGGTATTTGTCTATAATAAATGCCACCAATGACTTTCTAAGACGCATGTTATTTAAAGTTAGATTCCATGAAATTCCAAGGTTGAAGTGCATATGCTTTTACATTTTTACTTGATTTGGTGGTATAGTACCTGTGGTTAAGTTTGCAATTTTATTATTAAAGAGGCAGTTTGTGAGGAAAAGCTGAGAAAAAATGTCTAAAAAGGAAATGCTCTATCTGTCCTATCAATACACAGTTGTGATAGGTGACAGGTGTTATAATATATTTGGCCCTTGTTCAAAGTATGGTTGCTAGGTAACAGTTATGGACTTGCCTCTATGTCACTTCCATTGCCCATGTCCAAGCAAAATGTTATCATTATAATGAAAATATTTCCTTTTAGTGAAATGTAGTGAAATCCATCCTGGAAAATGCACTTCGACAGGGAGCATAAAACAGAACCTGTGTTAAAGTTTCTTTCCCAGATGATATATATTAAGTCTGATGATTAAGTCAATAGACCTGTTTGTAATGACTTTCTCCTGTTGGTTGTTTATACAGTGCCAGAGAGAGTCCAGTGGCGTGGGAGGGACAGTCCACGGAGAATGTGGACAATAACCAGCCGAGTCAACCTGCTGAGACAGAGAGTCAGAGGAGCCCCAGTCCTCCCCCTGTGGAGGAGGTGGAGCCCCCCGAGGAGCCCCCTGTACCCCCCCAGGCTGAAGACGAGGACTCCAACAGTGGGGTAATGACACTAAATGAGTTTGTTTTGTTTGTGACTGACTGACTAAATGTTTGTATGCTGTGAAACTTAAGCCCGTCACACACTACAGGATAATTTGTCTGATTTAAGCCCCCATGATTTCGGGAAGGCTTGACCTGACTTTGGATCTTCATATGTGATTTTTAATCCTCTGCTCTCCTTGTGTGTGGTGCGATTCTGAGCTGCTCTTTCATATCATAACCACAAAACATCACCGCTACTACACCAACCAATAAAACAGAGTGTAAAAAATTGCATAAATCCAGGGCATGTTGAATGAAAATGACTAGAACATCTATGCTATACTTGCTTCCGTAGGTGGAGGACGTGACCATCTCCTGCTGTCTTTGTGGTCAGGACTTTAACTCTCGCCGCAGCATCAGGCGTCACTGTCGTAAAATGCACAAGACCAAACTGGAGGAGCTCCGAAAGTTCACTGAAACACGCACTGTTCCTACGAGCCTCCTCTCCATGGTCAAAGGTAGTGAGAACTGTACATTCACTGTCTATGTGCTATCTGTTTTGCAAACCTGCTAAAGGGTTTAAAGGGTCATTTCCACTTGTCTCAGTAATCCTACATATTTTCATCCAGAGCTCTTAATTGCTTTCCCCCTTTGATATACCTTAACATGTAAGCTCATCCTTGTCTTTTTTTAAGTCCATGCAAATTCACCAGTATACCTATTTTGATGCTAGGTACCATTATTTTTAGCTTCACCCAAATTAACCTAATTTTTCTATGTGCCAGCTGATGCATTTTTAGCACCTTTGCATTTAAAGCTTAGCTTTTCAGGTATTTCCAAATTTAAATTATATGCAAGGTATCCAGGATAGTTTAAAAGGCTGCAATAATAATGCTTGAATAATACATAATATTTTACCTTTGTCTAAGGTCGGCAACGGACTGCCTGCACACCCACTGGGAAGTCGTGTCCAGTTTGCTTGAAAAGTTTTGCGACTAAAGCCAATGTGAGGCGACATTTTGATGAGGTGCACCGCGGACTGCGCAGAGACAACATTGCTCCCAACATGGCCACCAAACCCGATCAGCCATTTGTTCTGGACGATTCAGCCCCACGTCGCAGTAACACATCGTCTCCTGCCAAAGCTGTGAGTTCCAAACCTCCTGCTCAAAGCCAGCTCAAACCGCAGAGCAGCAGCAGCAGCAGCCTCATGTCCTGCCGCTGCTCCCTGTGCAAGAGGACCTACAGTTCACAGGTCAGTCTGGGCTCAAGATAAAGATGATGTGGCCTGGTTTGTGGAATCTACTATATTTCAACAAAAATCTGCATTTTAACAATACTCATTTTAGCTGCCCATATCTGTATTTAAATATTATTGGCCTGTAGAATGTTGGGATGTCATCTCAAACCCAGCAATACAGGCCATATCACAGAAAAGTTGGTGAATTTTGTACATATATTTCATGTACTTCATGTACTTCATGTTCATGTTCTCCCTTTTTTAGACACAATCCTAAACAAAAAAAATCAACAGTTGTGAACTTTCATATTTCTGAATATTACCTTGACTAATAATTGCCTCTGCCTTCAGGGCTCTAGACTAACAATTTGAGTTGGATGCACCGGTGTGCCTAAGATTTTCATTCGTTTGCCATCGTAATATATTGTCCTTAAGTTGCTTCAACAGTAAGGGCTAAATAAATAACTTGGTTAGTTACTTTTACCCTGATGTACAATTCATACTCTATACTACACATTTATTAAACTCTACACTACACACTTATTAAACCCGACACTACACACTACACACAGAAAAAAAGGAAATAATATTTCAGTAATGACTAGTTGTATCATTTGAAATTTGTTTATTTGATCAACCAACATTAAGAATTTATATTTTCTTTAAGTTAAAACAGAATGAGTTAGAAGCCTATGAGTTTAATTTATAAAAAGCTATTAAATAAATATTAGCTTCAAAAACTAGGCTAGAAAAACTAGAGTGAGAGGTCTGTGCTTTTAAGGATCTTTACAGTTGACTATAATAAGTGTAGAGTGAGACCTCTTCAGTTTCAATAGTTGATCTTTGAGGTCTTTTGCGTCTAGTTTTATTTTCTTTTTCACCTCGTGCAATCGCAGCTTAATTTAAGTAACTAAACACAGTGTGGAAGATCTGAAGGATTGATGCTTCTCTTTAAAGGTAATTACTGTGTCTCATTCACAAATAGATGAAAAAACAAACACACTTATGAGCTCTGGGGTGCGTTTAGCTCTGTGCACCAGAGCGTGACCTGAGCGCATCGGCCTCAGCTCCGACTGGCTTTAGCAGTCTGGTCCGAGGTGAGAGCGAGTGAATTAACACTTTTTTTCATTTACTTGTCAATTAAAACAATCAGTTAAATATATTCTATACTATTTAATCTGCATTTATAATGAGTAGAGAGGGCACAGGAGAAGGGATGTGATGTGATTTTTTGTCGCATCGGGCATTTTATGGACTTGTGTGCCCAAAATGGTTGCACTCTGGAGCCCTGGCGTTCAATCTAATTTTGTCACACTGAAGAAAACAATCAAATGACTATACTTAATCTGTTATGCTACACCTTTCCACATAAATCGTACTAGGCTGTTTCTGTGGAATGGGGTCATATAAATAAAGCTGACTTGAGCAAAAACAGAAATACAAAAGACAAAACTATAATCTCATGTTACTTCCTCCCTTGTCGTTTTTCAGCTGATGTTAAAGAGACACATGCGAATTGTCCACAAGATTTACAGCTCGAAGAATAGAACCAACGTATCCTCGGTACCTGTCACTCAAACGACGCTCCCTCCTATCTCCAACCTCAGTCTGGAGGCTTGTAATATCAAGTTGAAAGAGGAGAGAATTGAACACTCTGATGAGGAAGAGGAGAGAGGACAGGAAGAGGAGAGGGGGCAAGAAGAGGAGGAGGAGGAAGAGGAGGAGGAAGAAGAAGTGGACATTGACAGCAGTCCTGCCCCATCCCCGAGTGGCAGCACAGAGACGCCCAAAACCGCTGAAAAAAATACCACTAAGGGGAAGGAGGATGAGAGCCCTCCAAGCCAGAAGAGTACAACATTGTCCATTCCTCCCTTATCCAAAAACAAGGCACTCTCTGTCGGTTTTGACTTCAAGCAACTTTTCTGCAAACTCTGCAAGAGACAGTTCAGCTCTCGGCAGAACCTGTCCAAGCACATTGAGCTACACACGGACGGCACAGAGATCTTCATTAAGTTTTACCGCTGTCCTCTCTGCAGCTACGAGTCACGCCGCAAACGGGACGTGCTCCGGCACGTTACCGTGGTGCATAAGAAGTCATCGTCCTACATTGCCAAGATCATGCCCAAACTGGAGAGTCGCGCAGTCAAGAGGCAGGCCGAGGCGGTGCTTACCAGTAATAACACTCCTAACAAGAGGGCCACCATCAAAGAGGAAGTGAACGGGCGCCATTGTACGTCTCCCTCTCCTCTGTCCCCTTCCTCTGGCTCTCACTCCACTCCTCGCAAACAGCAGGAGCCCTCAGCTGGGAGTAAATACCAGCCACGCCCCGCCAGCCCCCCCATGACACGACACTCACACCAGCGCTCCTCCACCGCCTCACCCAGCACCCAGACCCCACCCTCGCGCCGCCAGGACACCCAGTACGAGCGCAGCACCCCGGGGTCTACCGAGGTCCGGGTCACCAAGAATTTCTCCCTCCACGCCTGTGACCAGTGTGGGCGAGCGTTTGCCAAGAAGGTATGGTTCTCTCAATTTGGCTTCATTTAAAAATAAATAAGGTGAACATTATTGCTGCAAAGACGATCCTTTTCCAAAATGTGTGCCCCCAAAGCAAAAAATACATAGTAAAGGCTGGAGGCAAAAATGGTAAGTGTCTTGCCCAAGCAACAACAAGGACAGTCTCAAGGTCTGAGACGGATTAATCAATAGCAATAATACTTGATTAACTTCCTCCCTAACAATACATGGGTATGATTACTTTTTTCTTAGATTAATTTGACCAAAAAATAAAGTTGAGTCAGTTAGTCTGTCAGAAGGCAAGTTTTTATTTACATTTTTTGTGCTTAAGTTCTGAATATATTCTGCTCACTGTCAGTTCTTCCTGGAGTCTCACAAGCGAAGCCATCGAAACGCAGCTGCTGCAGAGCCCGGTCGGAGGAGAGGAGTCAGCACTCGCTCCAGGTCCCTGGTCTGGTAAAGCCCAAAGTGAGTGTGAAAGTTCTGTCAGCTAGAATGGATGGAAAAGTCTTTATTGTATAAAATCGACCTTTATGAGTATAACAACCATGTCATAACAGTGTCTTTTCATCATGAGTCTACCTAGAGTTTTATTTTGATTGATTCACGCGTGTTTGATTAATCGTATATTGTTCTGCATTTGAGGCTTGAGTGTTCAGAAAATTTGGTCAGAAAGTTTTCACCTACCCCTTATCTCCGTCCACTCCGCTGTACTTTATTTCTAATAACAATGTGGAGTCTGGGTAATAGATGTAGGGTTCACAGGCCTTTTTTCTAAAATAAAAAAAAAAATACAATTCCACTACTTGCTACAGTGAAATACTAAATAATTGTACTATAAATGTAGGTTTTTTTTATATTTCATGTGTTTTGTATTGTGACTGTTCTTGAAGTTAGCTATTGTGCATTTTCCTCATTAAGTGGATAAAAAAGGTTATCCTAAAAGAAGTAGGAATGTAATCATTGTTACATTGTCTTTATTGGTCTTATACATTGTACTACGTTGTGATCATACTAGTGATCATATCTCTACTGTCCTTCTAATTATTATTACCTTTCTTTCATTCTGTCTTTGCTAGCAGGCCCCAGGGGATAATGAACACGGCCCTAACAGTGTGGTTTTGAAAGAAAATGCACAAATGGAGCACATGGGAGATCAGAAGATGAACAAAAGAAACTACAATGGAATATCACAATGACGCTCAGACCATTTGAACCCCAGGAACCAAATACACTGGACTGACATTTTTACAAACCCTCCTATGATGCTGCTGCCCAGGGGAAATGCACAATCTGTCCATAAGGAGGCGCTGCTATACAGGGAGAGAGTGGCCTGATGGTGGAGTTTCTGTATATATTCTGTCTGTATTTCTTCCTACACTTTGTAAATGTAGATCTATATACAAACCGCCATTAGTGAGTGGATGAAGAGACTGAATGTGAAAAAAATGTGAAGGAGGGTTTTTTTTATATCGGCGATTTCAGACCAGTGCAAGCATCGAATATTTCATTTATTGTAGCACACTGAATTCTAACAAAATGGCTGCTCAGTTGGTACTTTTTCATTCCCCGCTTTACTCTGCTTTTGTCTTGGTCGTTTTTCTCGCTGGTGAAAGAGCTATCAGTGTCTTACCTAAAAGAAGCCATACCAAAAATACCACTATGCTCCTGCCTTACCTATAGTCACTTACAGTACCTGCCTTACAGTAGACATACCCTTTCTCATCAAATGGTAGCAAGACCAGACTATTGTCAATATAAGGGATTGACCAATATTTGGTTTGTTTTATTTATTGTTTATTCATGATTTTGAACAATTTTGTATGTAAATTAATTCAAAACAGCTTGGTTGTCTAAGTTTTGTACCTTAACTGGAGGTGGTCGTATTCCTTATGTTGACCATAGCTAACAGCTCTATCCTGCAGCCTATAGACCTTAACAGAGCAGACCTGGCTGGGATAATTTGGTTAGACATGAGTTAAAAAGAGCATCAGTGGGATATAATGTACAAAGAAAAGGGTTATGAACTGAAATAAGGCAAAGGGAGACTGACAACAAATTCTGTAATGATTATAACATTTCATTTAGTGTGATCTCATTGTCATTAAGTCTTTGAGAAATCAATTTAATATTGTTGTATTATTACATATTACTTCAACAGGCAAAATACTCAGTCTATCGAACTGACACCATCACAGTCAAATACAGTCATTCATTGTAAAATGCAACAATCTTTACTACCAGAAATAGAATATACATATTTGTGCGTACATTTCAGGCTAGCTTATTTAGCTTATTTTGGAGTTTCCTTTAACATTTCACGCTATTGAGTAAATCTGATCTGTATATTACATTTAAATTAAGTGGAATAAGGCAACTTTTGGTTACTTGAAAATTGTAAAAAATCTCCTTTTACATGTAATTTCAGTTAACCTTCATTATTCACTGGACCAAAAATATTTTAGAGAAAAAAATACCACTGTTTTTTTTTTGTTTTGTTTTTTTTTCTAAATGTGGTCTTAATAGTCAGGGGACCACTATTTACCATATATGTTCAATGCGGCAACAATAGCTACACAGGAAAAGTTTGCATATAATGTGAAAGAAGTGTGGAGGAGAGTGACCAAATGTAGATACATGTCTTATGAAATGGAAAGCCATGAAATGGGACAAGAGCTGAAAAGACCAAACTTTATTTTTCTATTTGACGGTCTCTAACTTGTATATAATAGTTAATATAATAGTGAGAATAGTTATTGGCAGTATGTTTCAGTTGGTTGAGCATAAATACTTGGAAACATTTCTGACTAGTTCTGTTAACATTGAGATGACTTTGTGTTTCGGTCAGTTCACCATTTTGTATTTAGCGCTTTGTTATGACTATTTAAAGAGGCACTTTTTGTTTAAGTAGGAACAACCTGACCATGTTATTGAGTTGTTTTGTAACCTGTTGCTTTCCTCACTTGTTGTGATCTGTTATATAGCTCATCTAACCCCGAAGAGCCTTTCCGATGTGACACGAATGTTACCAACAACCACTTAAGAAATAAACTGTACTTCTGCAGACCTCGTGGTTTTGTCTGGCTCTGAATCACCCATCCCATCAGTTATGTTTGCTTGTCTGCTGACAGCTCAGAGAGGAAAATGCTTAAATGGAAATATGAATTGTTTATTTCAGTAACTGTGTCCTTATGTTTGTGCAAGTTTGAATGCACTTTTACAAATTTACATAGATGACCTTTCAACCTTTAAGAATTAGAAGTAAAAGCATTTGTTTCCACACACATGCTGGACTTCCATGTTTTCGGGGACATTACATTGACTTAAATTAATATCCTGGACACTGTTCCTAACTTTAACCATAGTTACTACTTGCCTAGCCTTAACCTAAACCCTATAGCCATAATCCATTTTTTCCATTCTATGGTCCAATAATAAGGGAATTATGTCATGGGACCTGTTTTTATCACCATGAAGGAGGCGAGTCTGAATAAAGTGAATGTGTACAGATTTTAGTCCCCCCAATGTGATAAAACCTACTTCCATACACAGATATCAACACTGGAAATAAACTAAGACTAAGAGCCGTAGCCGAAGCCTTATCATCAGTAGACTGGGAATTATACCTGTCTAGAGATGATTCTCAACTTTGTAGCAGTCAACTCAACAAAACTGTTAAAAGATATTATATCAACCTTCTCCACTAGAGGGAATCGTAAAATAAAGACAAAATGCAATTTTCCATGGCTGAACAAAGAATGTAGGGATCTGATGAAAACTAGAGACCAGCTGCTGAAACAATTTCTAAAAACAGGTCTAGCCATAGACAGGTCTAGCAGTTACTTTATTTCACATATGAGTAAATCTCTGTCTAAGACAGGCCAAAGCAAACTTCTTTATAAATGTGATAGAAAATGCAAAAGGCAATGGTAAAATTAACACTTAAACAAACAGCTGCTGTCAATCAAACAAAACTAACAAGACAATGGAGCTACATGTAAATCAATAATTCCATTATTAAAGAACCTATTTATTTAGTTACTCATTTAAACAATTTTTTCATAACCTCTGTGAAGGAGATCACCCAACACTTCACTCCACCTGCCTGCGCTGATAATATCAGTGACCCTGATCAGGCTATGTTCAGGATCACTGATATTTCAGACCATGAAGCTGCCAAAGTAATTATAGGTTTAAAAAACTCAAAAGCACTTGATGCAACTGGTCTAAATACATTTTTGAAAGAATTTAAGGATCCTCTTGTACGACCAGTCACCCATCTCCTGAATATGTCCTTCCAGCGTTCGGTTGTCCCAGCTGATTGGAAAGAAGTTGCGGTGGCACCAGTTTTTAAATCAGGTGCTAAAACAGATATGGCTAATTATCGGCCTATAAGCATACTTCCTGTTATATCTGACCTGACTGCTCGTTTAGAAAACACCAAACCCTCATTACATCCTCTACAGTTTGGCTTTCGTGCCCATCACTCCACAGACGCTGCCCTGTGTGTGTTAACTGAACACATAAAGAGCCTGCTTGATAGGAGTCCCTGTGTTGGGGCTGTCTTCTCAGACTTGAAGAAAGCCTTTGACTCTGTAAACCATCAGATTTTGCTGTCCAGATTGACTCAGTTTAACATCTCCAATCAAGCTCTTCAGTGGTTTACATCATATCTGTCCCACAGGAAACAGTATGTGGTAGTTGAAGGTGTAAAATTTTCATGTTTAGACTGTGATGTTGGTATCCCGCAGGGGTCAATCCTTGAATCAAAACTTGATCTGGTCCCAAAATTTAAATACCTTGGAGTTATCCTAGACACAACATTGTCCTTTAAAAGTCACGTAAAAAAAAGTGTCCCAGGCAATTCAGTTCAATAATCAGGATTTTTGCCACATCCGCAATAACTTAAACATGAGTGCTGCTAAAACCTATTTCTGTTCTATGATCATCTCCCACATAGATTATTGTTTAACTACTTGGTCTCTTGCCTGCCCCACAACACTTAAAACCATAGAAAACCTCTATAAAAGAGGTCTGAAAGTACTTGATAAAAAACCCATTTCCCACCACCGCTGTCACATTCTGAAAAAGCATAGACTATTGGACTTTAACAACATGATCAACCTTAAAAGAGTTTGCCTAATTTAAATTAGGCAAACTCCACACGAGCCACCACCAGAGGTGACCTGCTGATCCCCCACAGACGGACCACCTTTGGTCAGAATGTATTATCTGTCCAAGGTGGGAACTTGTGGAATAGTGAGAGAATGTCCCACATACAGTTCTTTTAAAGCTCAAATGAAAAACTGTTTTTGGTCAAACCAGACATGCATCATCTATAATGGCAATGTGATTTTAACTTTTCTATAGAGACATATTTGCATGTATGGGCAAAATATGAAGGGGGTGGGTATAAAATGTAATAGTCTTGAATGGGTGGCCAAACTGACGGAAATAATGGGGACTGTGTAATGAATGGAAGGTGCAATATTTTGTATGGTGCAATAATGGAAACTGTGCAATGTGTGTAATGTGCAATGAGTGGGTGAAATGTGCAATGAGTGGAATGTGCAACTATGGGAACTGTGCAATGAATGTAGTGTACAATTTTTATCTTGACCCTTTTGTGACCCCAGCCCTTGGGACAACGGATGGAAATTAGCCTTCGGCTATAATCCGGTGTGTTTACATTCATGTTGTATCATGTCTGCTCATTAACATGCATTGTCCCAACCAAATAAATAAGTCTATAAATAAACCTGCACCAAACCCAGAACTAGAATTGGACTAAACCAAGTCTACATCAGGACTATACTGGGCTCAACACAAGACCAAACCACCCTTCTTGGCTGTTACATTTTCTTCATCACAAGAGGGCGCCATTGCTCCGCGCATCCTACCTCCTCCTCCTCCCTGTAGCCTCAAATTGGACATGTTGCGCATATCTTTCACACTGACACCAGGGTCTTTTTCTATCGCTGCTTTCTCAGTCCACACAGCTTATCAAATTGTTATTACACAGCAGATGGGATGCGCTCCATTTATTTAATTTCACCCACTGCATAGCCACGGTCCTATGGTTTAAGAGGGGATCGATGGGTGCCGTTAAATAGACTCAACTTTGCACAATTAAGAGTGAACGCCTGTGTGAGCAAAATTTGATGACTTATTAATGTGTTCAAGCAACCAAAGCTTACTATTGTGGCATTCATTGATTCGATTGATTAGTCGTAAACTTGATTGAATATGTGACCGGCGCCGGATGACAGTGGCGCAATTAGGAGATGATTTGGTGCCTGCAGAGAAGACACGTTGAACGTATAGCGTTAGAAACAGGTTTACGCGCACATCGGTGGCTCGTGCAGCACCCAGTCTTTATTATCGGAGGGTGCGCGCGCGGCCAGCGAACGTGGATTAGAGCATCAGTGGAGCATAGGTGTTTCTCGTGCGTAAAGAGCGGGAGATCTCCACCTTGGACCGTGGCATAAAAACATCAGGTGGGTTTTAGCGACATATTGATCACCACTGACACATTGCGCTTCTGACGAATTCCTCCGCTCTATCTCTCCACACCTCGCTCTCTCCCCCATCCCCTCTCTCTTCCTCACTGTTCATTCTTGGGCATCGACTTTCCACACAACCGCCCTATTCGTTTTTGTCTCCACGGATCTGCTAGATTTAAATTTTAACCACAAAAATCAGGCTTGACGTGTGTGCGTTTTGTGGCTTTTGCGCGCGTTCACTGTGGAATTGTCACTTACATCTGTTTTGCTGTTTTGGAACGGGAAATCTCACTCCAATACTATAAGGGCTGACTGGTATTTGGGAAGGAAAACTGCTGAGCTCCGCAAGGAAGTTGCCTGAGGCGGACAGGGGACCCTAAGGAATCCGCGAGAAAGAGACACAGACAGGCGCTCCTTACCACTTCAACCACTCGCATGCAACTGGATTACTAAAATTCAAGGTATAAAATTATCATTCAGTATATTTCTGTCAATTTTTTCCCCAAGTCTTTCTTTCCTTATAAGTGTTGGCCATTTCCCATTTGTCTCACTGGGCACATTCCATCACTGATGATTTTGGGCATCCCTCCTCTTCCTTGTCTTTTGACGCCCGCCTTTCTCGTGGATTTAAGTGATTTCCTGAGGCGTAATTTATTCATGTGACTGCTTTTGTGCATAGACAGGAGGTGAGTAAATGTTTTATCAGGCACGTTTCTTTGCACTAACTCCGCGTAAAGGAGATGGCTGTCGTTCGGGTGCGTAATGCTGTAACGATGTTTTCACTGTGTGTGGATGGCACTGTCTTAATTAGGGTGCGATCAGAACCGCACAGAAGCAAATGTGGCCGCATAATGAGCACACACCCCACACTTTGATCTGGCGCTGTTTTTTTCTCCAACCTGCAGGCTGCATCTTATCTCCAGACGCACGACTCTTTCACGTCAAAATATGATACGTCTCTAAGCGAGGATTAAGCTATACGTCGGCCTATCCTATACGTGTATATCACTTGTACCTCTTGCATCTAAAAGCAAGAAAAGACAATATTTGGATGCCACTGAATATAAATGTACTCTATAGACTTTTGTTCAAGGCTTATCGTGGCTTTAAAAAATTGTCTCAAGCCTGGGGAGTTTAACCAATCAAAGAAAAGGAATAAGAGGAGGGTGCATCATTCCATTACGTGCAGTTTATGAAAGATTTGATTGTCAACTCATTTTTGATGTCTTCAAATCTATGTATTTTATTTAGGGATTTCAAAAGCCCCTTATCAGAAAACAACTACTACACAACATACTGACACAGGTTTTAGTAGTCTGAAAGAGGAATTTACTATGAGAATTTACATAATACTGGACAGAAATCGTAATTGTGCTAAAAAATGTCTTCCCCTACCATCATTCGATACCAATACCAACAGCGTTCTGGCTTGTGTGGGGCATTAGTTGTCTCATATCACATCTATGCATTTTTGCTCTCAAGTATCTGGTAGCTGGTCTCTTGACTTTCATACGGTCAATTCGATGACGAAAATCTGGCGAAAGAAGTAATGAGTGAATGGACTGGAGGTAGAAAGGTGAGAAATAGAGTGAGGAAGACGGGCAGTGGAGAGGACAGGGGCAGCCGAAAAGCTATCAGATTCTGAAAAGAGCAGTGCCCTCCCCAGAGAGAGAGGGAGGGAGAGGGAGAGAGAAAGCGGAATGGAGAGAGAGAAAGAGGGACAGAGCGATAGGTAGAGAGAGAGGGAGAGGGAGAGAGAG
>KN469201.1:0-22552 GCA_000787095.1 Periophthalmodon schlosseri
TACTATAGGATAGGAACCCTACAAGCAAGAGGAATACTGGATTAATTTCCAAACTGGTAAGTTAATTTTTCCTGGTAGTCAATATTGTAAAGCATCTTAGCCTTTCAAAGCTTCAACATGATGCTAAATGTTTTTGTTATTACTCCTATATGAATAAAATCCTACCTGAACTGTAATAGCACCCTTCTTGGTAATAGTCTGGTACATCCCAATGAAGGCCACATTGTTGTCAAGGTCATACACAGGGCACTAGGAAGAAAAAGCAAATACTTATACAGAGCAGTAAAAATAAATAAATTAATAATTAACATTTTTGAGACGTAAACATATCTACGCCCTCTTGTGGTGTTGAGGTGTTACTACATATTGACCACAGTGTAAAGGCTACTTCAGGACATTGCAACAAAAGAGGAAACAAAGGCTTTACCTGTATGTCTTGAATGGACATGACGGAGCAGGGAAAGTTCATGTCAGAGGTGACTTTAACAATAACAGTGTCCACTCCCTCCGGGAAAACATACTTGAAATACTGGAATGCAGTAATAACAGTCTAAGTTACTGGGGTATGAAAAATAATCAGTCAAAAAAGAAGAACGTAGAAGGATAATTTTTGCTAAATTCAAACTTCATTGTGATAGCAACACTGAAATGTGGTTTTCAAAGTTTTGTAATTTCCCCAACTGTTGACAAATTTCAGTTTCCCACATAGTCACATTTTTTGGGATTGTGCAATAAGTAAACATAAAAAAAGATTTAAAGTGGCAGGATACTAAATAATGCCAGTATTGAAAGCCAGTGATACATCAAAAAGCATGCAACTTTGAACAGTATGCTGTTCTTATGACACATAATTTCTAACCATTCCATTAAACAGTGAAATGAAGATAACTTAAGGATATCTGAGAGGTAAATTTGAATGTTATTGGTAACTGGTTCTCTTAACTTTATGTTATTTCTTAACCCAAACAAGAACCACATTAAGCCAAACACTGTTTTTTTGAGTACATAGACCTTTTTATGGTTTACCTGGGGCTGTGAAGGAGATGCTGTGAAACTGAACTTCTTGTCTGTCCTATAATGAATAAAAAACTTTTACTTTTAGTTATCCCAAAAGAGAAATTACTTTTGTTACATAAATGTACTGTTGACCAGAAGAAGAAATAAGTCACAAATGCGAGTTAAATGTAGTTGAAAGTTATTAGATTACTTGTCTATGGCCAATCTTAATCATTGTGTCCAAAGAAAGACCACCTGATGTTAACAAAGACCCAATTTTAAATACTGCAACACTAGTTTGTAATGATCCAGGTTAATACTCACTGTAGTGTGAAGCTCTCCACGCGACTGACCCTGAGCTGGTAGTTGGTACCTTGGCTCGATAAAGTCGACACATCCACAAAGAAGTACTGGGTCTCAGATGCAACCACTGTCGGAGGTTGGCACAAAGTTCTCCCGATATGATTGTATGGATACTTCCTTTGATATCTACAGAAAATTTAAAAATAACAACTTACTTTAATTAAGAAAAGATGATTGAGGAACAAAGATAAAATGTATGCTGTGATGATACATCCTGGAAATTGTAAGATAAAAATGGTTAAAAGATTAATTTCTGGGTTGTGAACTAATGGTTAAAATACAGTTAAAATAACAAGAATATTTCCTTGAACAACTTCTCTTTTACAGATCTTGATGAGAAGCACTGGACCACAAATGTAAGCTTGAGGTTGCTCAAACTATATTTGGCGCATTTCAGTTATATTCTTGTTTTTTATGTACCGTGTTCCAGAATATCTGATTTATCATCATATGTAGAAATATTATGGGAAATGTTATAGTAACCACTATGACCAGCCTTATGAATTTGTGGCCGTGTCAAGTGTCCTGTTTACACAATAACATATGAAAACGGAAGTACAAGTTCAAGTTTCTTTTCTTGGTCTAACAGTAACTACCCCAACAGAGGAAACTAATGATTACATGTGGATCCCTAGCTATAGATTATTTCAATCCATTAGTTGATTGTAGTACAGTAATTATTTGTATTGTGCCCTCAAAATTTTTGTAATACAAATTGAAAGAGTTTGTGTATGCTGCTGAGATATCATTGATTAAATAATTTGGTTTAATTTTGACTATTGAAATAACTGAGAACAAATATGTGTTCCTGGACTGCAGTTGAATTTACAGTGCATTGTAAGTGTTCACTAAACATTGAACATTGAAACACAAATCGGCTTAATCAGGTTGAGTTTCTACACAGTTCACAAGCTCTGATAGGGGTTGGCTAACAGTCCATTACAGATTGTTGTTTCATGGTTGTGAAACGTGGACAAAGATCTGCTGAAGTCTGTTTACACTATCATCTCCCTGAACTGTATCAGACACGCCTCAGGACAGACTTTGTATCATTACTTTGTGCATATCTTACGTGTCTATGGCTTATTAGAGGCATATAAAACCGTGGTGTGAAACATGACAAAGAGATGAACTTATGTCTGGAGAAGATAGTAATGCTAATAATACAATATATGTACTATAATGTATATATTTAGTTCTATAGACTGGGATTGTGTCTTCACACCTCATATAATTTTCAGTTAGCCTTTAATAAAGACTATGGAGATTTTAAGATGCTAAATATTTGCATAAATTCATATACCAGTAGTGATTCAGCAGCTTATCAAGTTGTTTTATAGCTCCGTTTACTGTTACATATTGTTTTGGCTAATGCATCTCTATGTGATGTTCATTTTTTCACATTCGATCCTGAAAATCTTGTGAATTTGTAACCACTATGATTTATTTTACTCCTGTCTTTTTTTGTCTGTATCCATGTTGCCTTTGCACTACTGTTTAATGAGCAAATGGTCTCATATTGTGCAACAGAGAGACCCGTGACCAGGTTATTTCCCTTATAGATCAATAATGTCTATACTTAAAAGTGCTGTTCCTGTTTCAGACACCCAGTGAACGAAGCATTTTGTGGTACTACAAACAAGCTCTCCAGATAATTTTAAATTCTTCAATGAGGTTTACAATACTGAATGAAAAAGCAAAATCATGATCTAAGGAAAGGTACAGAATTATATTTGGTCAGATTGGCCTATGGGTAATGCATTGTATTGATCAGATTTTACTTACAGGCCTCTTAATATCAAAGGGACTTGAAAAGATAGGACAGCTTGCTTTTGACGGACCACAAACAGAATGGGACTCTCTGAGGCTTGTGAAAGGACATCTACAGTCACTCGAACACCCTCCGTCTATAAACACAGCACAAAAAGAGCATATTATAACGTGTAAAAAACAAGTATTTAGACGAACACTGGGTTGTATCTTACCTTATTCCTGGAGACAGTGTGGTTGAAAGCATAGATGGTCTGATTCTCATTTGTAACAGTGTCATTGTACGTGACATCAAACTCTGCATCTTTCTGGACCACATTTTTGGTCTCCCCCAACACCCCATTGCCACAACCAAGCTGGGTTGCACAGATCCATACCAAGATTGTTAATCCAGGACAAAACCAGCGACGACGAGGACTTCTTGGGACGCCTTTATGTCGAGATTTCCAACAGTTCCTCAGAACCATTTTATCTGGCAGGCTAGTCGTAAACCTATGATTTCTAATTGTAACCGCTGTGGGAAATACAAGTCCACCCCATTCAACTAATGCCTGTTACAATCGCAATGAATCGGCTTGATAGTGTAACTGGTGACAAACAATAACAACCGCTGCCAACTGGAAAATCAAAAAGGAAGCTAATGGTTTACATCCTCAATACTACCTGCAAAACTAAAAAAACGCCACAGAAGGATGTCAATTTCGCAAGACAAGTAGATTTTACATTTTCTTTACCGTTCGAGATTTGTTGAATGCTGCTGCTAGCATTTTAGCATTGCAAACCAGGACCCAGGCAAAGCGACGAATTTGCCCCTTGTTTTGATATATACCTAAAGATTTAAATCAAGCGACTACATACAAAAATACAAAATGATCTGATCCTGTGATTGCTCAGCGGCTGTCATAGATATTTTTCAGGAAAACCGTTTGAAGCTCTCCAGCGACCCCAGCATGTTTACAAATGAGATCAACGTGAGACATCAGCGCCCCCTGCACGCTCCAGACAGTAAACAGTGCGTTCTGCGTCATCACGTTAGAATTTCTCATGCATGTAATAAAAAAAAAGTGTATACTTTCAAGGCAAGATTCAAGGCATTGTGCGACTTTTCTGGTGGAGGGTCCTCACCTCCTTGTCTAATAAAATTGTTCTTGCTTTCCCTTGAATATTCCAGAGGGGTGTAAATTTATCTATCTTTCATTTATTTCAGCAGGCATTTTTATTGACAAAAAATACTTGGTTTGCTGGACTCATATTGATGAGTTTAATGTCATGGCAAAACAACAAATCTCAATCGAGAATATAAAGTTTCGAGCCTTCCACCTAAAACTTAGACAGAAGCCCCTTTAAATTATTATCAGTCTCTTGAAAGTTATAGCGTACTCTGCAAGGCTGCCGAATCTTACAATTCACAAAAGCAGGCAGTCTCACAATCAAAGCTTTTTCCATAGCTTGTGACCCTTTTCTATCCTAGTTAGTAACCTACAGTTTAGTTAGGCCAAACTCTTGATGTTGTAGAGTTGACTATAGCAAACTACTTGCTGCTGAGACAACAGGATCACTGGCTTTGCAGTTTACTATGCAGTAAAATGCTTGTGCCACGAAGAGGCGCTGTCTACATCCACAAAAAATAAGTAGCTGCATACAGTCAATGGTTTGCACTGCTCTGACGTTTCTGTTTTCAAAACAAACCATTTTATTTTAAATCTTTTGGGTAGCAGCTTGCAATATAGGTAATAACCTATAGCAAATGCAAGTGGATTTAGAAATCCTTGCTGCCCTACACCCTGCCTGAACATCACACCTGTTGTGCTGTCAATCACATATTTGTATGCAGAATACAAAAAGATTCCCGCCCATAAACCCCATAGTGGTCTTGTTTCCATGAAAGGTGGTGCAGCTGAATCACGGAGCGGAGTGATAATGCGCACTTCTGTGTCGCCTAGGCAACAACTATGGTTCCAGTCGATGAAGTCATTTGTTACGCTGATCGTTGCCATGGTTACAACCTAGAGAGGGCGCTGCGGAGGAGCTTCACGTAAAATGACGCAGGGCGGGGGCGTGCCCGAGACGCGCGCTGCGCAAGCCTGCTTGTTGTTCCCGCAGAGAGGCGAGAAGATGGCGGCCGTGTCAAGCGGAGGTACTGCTGGGTCCGCTGCGGCCGGGATTACGCACCCTACCCGACCGTCTCACGCAGTTATGGGCCCACAGAACCGAGCCCAGCCATCCTCCGGCATTAGCCACTCCGGTCGCCCCAGCTCGGCCAGCGGGTGCATCACCAATCCCGGCCACACTTCGGCCACAAGGCCCCCCCCAGCCCGTGTGGGCCACTACGAAATCGAGCGGACCATCGGCAAGGGAAATTTCGCGGTTGTTAAACTAGCCACGCACGTCATTACCAAAGCAAAGGTAAGACGCTTGTCAACCAGTCCTTAGAGATGAATAAATATAAGCTGTCACAGTTTTATTTCCAATGTTTTTGACTCAGTACTCGGGATGACGATGGGGCCTTCAGGCTCTAGAGAGACGGGCAGCCCGCTTTGGAGACACCGCTGCTTGGAGCTGGGGGTCTCTCGATTGGGTGTAAAATCGAACATTTAATACTGGCACACTTCCTTTTAAATCATGTGCTTTACATAGGCTCTGTTGGTGAATGACAGGTAAAGCCGCGAAGGCCTGATGTGAATGTATGGCAAAGCGCAGAGGACAGAGGAAAGGGTATTGAGTCAGATGAAAAGAGGAGACTGAGCGCAGACTGTAGCAGTTTAGCCTAGCTTATTAGCTCCTTTGCTGTATGAACAAATGTGTTTTACACCAAATAGTCATCTCTAGATTTGATTCAGAGAACATAACGTCGTAAAAAGAGTTCACAGCTTCTTTGTAAATTGTGCGAATCTGATGTAAAATCTTACACGCAAGGTGCCATCGAAATCTGGATTCATACAGATGTTTTACTTTTTCTGTTCTGTTTGAGGCTTTTCTTTAGTTGCTGATTGCGAAAAAACATACTGCTTTTTTATATTACATTTTCAAATATTCAAGTATACAATTCATCGAATCCAAACTCAAGCCCATATTATATATTTACGACATGTTTTTTTTTTTTTAATTAACTGCAGCCGTAATTATTTAAATTAAATAATGAAAATATGACAGAAAGATTGTATTATTGATTGAAGAGCCTCTATTTGTTTTGAGAGAGCACAGGGCAGCTGAGTTTGCCCCTCTACCTGTATGACCCCTTGTTGACATGTACACATGAGCATATTTGCTTGTTTTGCAGTACATAACCACCATAAACATTGTATTTCCCTTTATTGTCATAATAATAACAAGAACACATAAGAAGCCACAATGTTAAAATGAAAATAGTTTTGATATGCCTGGCAAGAAAATATGTAAGGCTTTCAGCACTTTAAAGACAACTTGATTATAAAGCTTGTACTTGTTTGACTATTTTTACGTGGAAAACATAGTACTATTTTGTCTAGCTGAGTAATTTAGGGCCCGACAACAGAAAATGGCCAAAATGACAACATGCAGTGTCGAATGAAAGGGAAGCCTATGTTTGTTGACAGTCTATGGTGGTCAGTGACGAACCAGCGGCTGCTGATTTTCATAAACTAGCAGTGTGGCGTCAGTGCACTGTTTGCTCATGAATATCAGAGGGACTGGAGAGCATCTTCACATCACAGGCATCACCGCAGACGTCATGCATTTGAATACAGTCATTGGCAACTTGGTAAACTGTGTATAAGTGGAATGCCTTGTTGTGGTAAAGCCGATGTCATGGGAAACAGCTGACTAGACAATAGCTAAATGAACTATTAGTGTGGTTAGACGCAGCTTGGGGATAAAAGAGAAGGTTGCTCTTCTGTGCATCATGTTATCTAGGAAAATCAAACTCTGCATGTTTGTTCTACAGACACTTTCCAGGTGATGTAATAGATTGACGATAGTGAAAGTGCTGCTGCTTGGTAATACTTTTGATGACTAGTGCATTGAAATGATTAAAAAAAAAGCATCATGACCAAAATCATGATTGTGTAAATATAGAATGTGGCCACATAATTGAGTTTTGAGTCTTGAGTTTTAAGTTTAAGTCTGGTTATAAGAATTGGGACTGCCCATGTTGTGTTTATGATACATATGATTTGTATTTGATTGTGTGAATTAAATTGAAATGAAATACAGTGAAAGTCTACTAAGGGAATAGAGACTGTTATGTCAAGAAGGACATGACAAATCAATATGCATATTAGTGTGCACTGGGGAACAGATTTGCTGTGACAAACCTAAAGCTAGAAGAAACTTCTGAAAATAAATACAAAAAATATGGCATTAGTGAGCAATCAATTAAAAGTTTAGGTTGTGTACATCTGTATAGTGCTACTGAGTTAATGTTTTTCACCTTGTCAATGTATAAGGTCTATAATGTAAGGCCAGCGGACAGGAGGTCATTTTCCTGTCCTCCCAATGTTTAGTTTGAGTGTTTTTAGGAAAGCGAAAATGGTGAACAGGAGGCAGAGTGCAGGCAGAGCATTAGGTAACAGCAGGCCTAATGTACTATGTAACATTTTCACTACTCACTCTCTTAGTCACACACACAGCATCCCCTCGCTCACAGACTGCAATGTGATTTCATTTGGCTCAAACAGCACGGCTCAGGGCTGTGTTTGAGCTGCCGGGCTTCTGCCTCTCAGCAGTGAGTCCTGAGCTAACGTCACACGGGAAGGAGTACACAAGCAATAGTAGCAGTAGCAATTTGTACAACATAATGCGATGTGTTGTAAATAAAATCGTATCCAATTGTATCTTACATTCTTAGATTCTCCTAAATAAGCAAAAATTGATTAGTGTTGTATTTTTAATAATCAATTGTCTGTGTAAAAATTGCAAGGCTTGGCAGTTCTCCAGTCAATACATACTGTGAATGTGATGTAGCGGAGGGGAGATTATTGTAATATTGGTAATATTGTGATTGTTATTTGGAAGTAATATGAAATTTGAATATCAAGTATATAATTTTAATTAAAAATGCGGCCAAAAGAGCTGATTAAAAAAAACAACAACAAAAAAACAAACAAACAAACAAACAAAAAACGTATGTTGTAAACTACCAAATAACGTTTTTAAATTTACCCACAAAAGTGCATTGTCTGAATATTATTATCCAGATACTAATGTGATGTGACAACGATTGCTGACCTGAATATTGGCCCACTGAAGTGCTTTAAGAAGCTTAAGCCTGCCATAAAAGCATGAAATGATATTTATTATCATATATGGAATCTCAAATCAAAATCACAATTTGAATAGGCACAATTGGCAATTTTTTACTATAATTTTCACAAACCACAAAATATCCTGACTTCTGCATAAAAACTGATAACCCTGTAGTTTAGATCTGTACAACATATTCTAAAATGTGATTCTTATGTTAGTTTGTCAGTTCATATTTCATTTTTGTTGTCAATTATTTTGGACATGTTTCCTTTAAAATGTGAACTTTGAACAAAATTATTAAAACATAAACTGCAAATCTAATCGCAATGTTTGTCAGAAAAATCACAATTTGATATTTTTACTAAATTGTCAGCCCTGTTATCGTAGCTTTTAAGGACACAAGACAAAATCTTTAGACGGATACTGATGTAATACATTGTTTCCATGGTGCTCAGTGAACAGTTCGACTGCACAGCTGGAGCATGTCATCAGCTACAGCTTCACTGGTGTCCGTGGCAGCTGCATGTTACCTGTACAATGAGGGGAGAAAGGACACTCTGGTTTCCATAACAACGATGATGGTGTCACTTGTACCTGACCGTCATGTAGTTTTGCGTACAGCTAGACCATAACATCCTGAGCCACAGTATGGCGTTAAACATATCTATATCTTAAGACCAGTGATGCTTATACGATGATTTATTGGTAATCATGTTGATTACAAAACAGTCATGCATATATTTCTCCTCACCCATGTTATATGTGCACTTTTTGTTACATTCACAGTTGTTTGGGCAGTAGTAGTAATTGAGTGAAAGTTACATAAAGTCTTGTCTCTGATCTCTGAAGTCCCTGAAAATGGCAGATGGATTTGCAGAACCCAGATTTCCCACTCTCTCGAACATGTCTGTGGATTTGTACTTGAAGGTGACACTCCACTGAGTCATTTCCACACAAACTCCAAATACAAGTACACACCACACTCCAGGAGAGCCACCATGAAACAGAGCTGATTCACTTTGCATTATGTTTACAACTGAATCTCAGGCCACAGGGCATCCATAGAGCCAAGTAAGATAAGGATTAATGAGATGCTTCAATTATTTTGTTTTTAATCACTTTCTTCTGTAGGCCTTTACTAGAGAGATATTGCAAATGTGTTCCCTTTGCTCTTGCCACAATTATAGTTTGTGTCATTTTGAAGAACTTGTATCACAGTGACATAGCATCCCAAAGTCCATTGTGATTTTGCATGTCAGTCAAATTACAGCACTACATGGTCATTAGTTAAAGCGTTCAAGTGGTTCCTTTTTGAGCTCAGATCATGTATATTTCTGTGAATGGATGCTGCAGAGCTGCTGTTTGACATGTTTGTCTGACGAGGCAATTTGGATCAACTTAATATCAGTCTCCAGAAGGAGACTAGCCTCCCCCCTGCCTCTGTCTGCGCAGGTGAGCCTGGGTCTGTCTCTGTGCTGTTCCAAAAGCTTTTTCTCCTCTGCTACCACGCCTCCGCGTACAGTCATCACGGTGTATTCAGCCACAGGTGAATTCAGCCACAGGTGAAAGAAAAGACGCGTATAGGGGAAGCAAATGTGTGTGCGGGTTTCACGGGGGTCTGAGTTGTCATAGAAATAAGTTTGGCGATCAGCTGATGGCTTATGGTGCGGTGTTTGGGGTGAATGATGCATGGTGTATGTGAACAAGACCGACCCAAAAATAAAGTAAACACAACTAAATCTTGTGCGCACTGGTGTCAGTCCACAGAGCGCACTAACATGTGTGAAAACAACCTCAATTAACTGTTGTAAATGTCAAAAAACAAAAAAATAAACACAGAAAAAAATACAAAAATAATACACAGTAGATTTTGGTCAGATACATACATCTATTTTCTTGTGATATTGATATTTTTGCAATATATTGTGCACCTCTAACAAAAAATGCCAATAATACATTTTCACTTTTTTCACAACTCCTTACCATTATGTGACTTTTGTTTTGAAAATTGAATTTGGGGTAGACAGGATAATGGTGCGGGCTTTGTCTCACTGTCCTTTGGCAATACAATTCACCCTAATTTCTAATAATTGTCTAATCATTAGTTGCAGGCTGACCTTTTTGTATGTTTTAGCCATTTGCTTTAGTATTTGATGTGTAAACAAACATGCATGTTGTTGCTAGGTTGCACAGTACCAGGAACACTTGATTACATTTTTCAGACTAGTTTCTTTCTTCTTATCAGAGTGTCCTGTACAGAGCTGTAGTTGTGCATACATGTTGTTGACCTGTCCCTGGTGCGTTCGAGGTAAGCCCCTTCTCAGTGATATGGGATAAGCCGCTGCTCGTTATAATCTGCGTCACCTGTCACTAAAGGGTAACCTCATGCATTATATCACTGTCTGTGTCCAAGCACGTTTTCTCCACTGACCACAGTAGACATGACGCCATACACCATGTTTGGCTACATTAAAGCTGAGTCATAGGTAAATGTTAGCAAAGCTTTAGTACACCTTGATTTGGGTTTGAGTGACTCTTTGCAAACTAGGGCTGCAAAGATTAATCTCAAGAGAATCAAAATTGCAATTTGAATTAACATAATTTTCGAATTTCCTCCACAAACGACTAAATCTCCTGTCTTATTCTGCATAAAAACAACTAACCGTGTACTTTATATCTGTACAAACATGTTCTGAAATGTGATTCTTGTATTATTTGTCAGTTCATATTTCAGTCTTTGTTAATTTTTCTCGACGTGTTTGAAATGGGAACTTTGAACAGAATCCTATTATTATTATTAAAATGAATCGCAAAACGAATCGCAATTGCAATGCTTGTCAGAAAAATCACAATTGGATGTTTCTTCCCCAAGTCGTTCAGCCTTACAAACTATGCCGTGGATGTTGTATTCACTTGCTCACTTGGTAATGAGAATGTAATATTTACTTAAATGTTCCTAAATTTGATTTAGATTTTATTTATTTTGAAAATCTAAATAAAATTGGCTCTCAACATTGATTTAATGAACAGAAACAAGACAAACAGTGCCACAAAAACACAGGTCCTCCAAAGTCCAAACTCTGCTTCCAACCACATATTTTTTACTGAGGTGATTGGCTGTAGGCCTCTCGATTTAAAAAGCCCAGTCATTCTTTTACTACAGTCATTGACAATTAAACCTGACTGAATAGATCGCACATCAAATTTGAGTAATTGCCCAGCTCTGCTATCTATTCATGGGTTGCAGCTTCCTATTTATAGCTGACATTTTGAGGACTTTTGACTATTCAAAAGATATATTGTGTTTTGATTTGTTAATTGCTAGATTTGCATCACTCTGAACCCCATGAATAGTTCTCCTGTGAGATTTATTGCTCTAATGTCTGGGAACTGTGCCCTGGACTCCAAATTGAGAAAGCCACTTCACAAACGGGTGCATACATGTTTATATACACGTTTTTATTATTACTATGTTCATCAAGTGTTTATAGATTTGTAATAACCCTGAGACAGTGATGGAGGCAAAACAATTACTCTTTTTGGTTGGATGAGAGCAGAAAACTGACTTCATTTACAGTAAAGTGTGACATGCTTATTAATAGTACAAAATGTATTGTTTAAACAATGGATGTTATGATGTCAACTGGTTTAGTTATGTTTTTATTACAAGATTACATCATTAATCATGAGTCACATAATTCACAGGGCAACTACCTAGGGTTGCACAGTTTTGGAGAAAAAAAAGTTTGGCGATTTAGATTTGCAATATAATATATTCAAAGTTGAGAGAAGCCTGAAATATGAACTGATAAACTAATACAAAATTTCCATGAATTTCAGAACAAGTTTGTAGAGGTCTTAAGTACGAGATATTGCAATAAAAAGACTTTCAGTAAAACGTCCTTTGCAGAGGAATGTTGGAGGTTTCTGTTGTCAAAATAATTTCAGTATTTGCGATTTGATAATTGCACCAACTCAAAATGCTATTTCAGTGCGATACATTGTGCAGCCCTACAACTAGCACTTAAGTTGTGTTAGAGTGCACATAGTTTTGACTATTTGTCAGATTCAGATTGTTTCAGTTGCTGGCTGTGGGAGGAGGTACAGGTTCAGGGAGGACATGCAAAACCCCCAATCTTTTTCTGCATAGGTGTGAACCACTGAACAACTCTGCACTCACTCTCATGTAAGAAGATAAGTACAATGATGAGATGGTCTAAAACATTGATGGTGATGTTTGTGTAGGGCTGTTGCTATGCCATATTGGACTAGTCAGCAATTATTATTTTTACATAAATTGTTGCATCTTTAGGGAGTGACTGTCAAAGTTCACATTTTAGGACACATTGTTGTAGATGATGGCAACATGAATTTTTTGTGCCAATGCCAATCCTTTGTTATTTGCTATATAAAAAACAGATACAAAGCCTTTTAACAGAAAGCCTAGCAATACAAAGCATAAAAACCTAATCCTGCAGCTCTTCTTATACAATGCGGCTTGCAAGTTGGAGAAGTATTGACACATAAGCAGCATCTGCCTTAATTTGACATGTCAATATTGGCATTGTTTATTCAGTGGGACATTTCTCTGACTTCATTAAAAACCTGCTGCATAATCACTTTGAGCAAAACCCTCTTCTAGGCCTGTCACCATAATGACTATATCAACTTATTGTTCAATAGAAGATGCAATATCTGTTACGCACCTTTTCTTTGCACCATTGTTATGTAGTATCCCTTTATGATAACGTGAGTTTATAAAATAATTCAAATCTATGGCACATTATATATACTACTCCACTAACTACTAAAACACTGTCCTGTTTCTGTATTTCTGTTTGTTTTTTTACAATATGATTCACTTAGAATATAATTTAATGGGACTCGTGCGTAGGCCTGTCGCAATAACACATTTTGAAGTATGATATATTGCGCAAGAAAATATTGACGATAAACGATAATATTGAAGCAAATTTATGTCACTGACGCAATAATCCTGAAGCAGGATTTACCCCCAAAAAACTATTCTATACTTAATGAGTCATAGAATTATTCAAACCTCTACAGCTCAAATCTTATCATAGCACAGAAAAATAGCAAAAAATTCTCCACTAGTGCAAAGAAAAAGTACCACAATAAATATTGACCCCCAAAAATTATTGTTCCATCTTATATATTATTATATTGAATGATATGTCGATTTAGTAATTATCGTTACAGGCCTACTAGTGCATTAGGGTCATGATGTCAGTGGTATAAAGTAGTTTCAATATTATTTTTAATCATGATATGTTTCTGTAGCAATATATTCTATTTCAAAAGTTGTTATCATGATGGGCCTATCCTCTCCTCCCGTTACACCAAACAGTCCACAGAGGTTACTTGATGGCTAACTCAATAAAGATGATAATGTCCTAATGCCGTCTGGACTATTTAACCAAAAGTAGAATTTGCATGTGTTTTACTTGTCTTTGTTCTTGGAGTTGTATCCAGGCTCAAGTGTACCAATGACACATGTTTACATCTGCTTTGCATGGCTGCCTGTCATAAGTCTGCTCATCCCTGCTCTTCTCGACTAGAGCTAGACATCAAACTTGTCCAAAAAATACTCCCCAGAAGAGCTATTTTGGCTCCCATATGTCTACTGTAATGTCACTTGTATTCATGGGTTACAGAGTGACGGAAACTTAGCACCGCTATCATAGCAATTAACAATTCAAAACAAAATATATCTTTTCAATGGGCAAAAGTCCTCAAAATATCCCATATAAACAGGAAGCCGAAACCCATCGATAGAGATAAGCCTCATTTTTTCCCCCAACCAAATTGTGCCACCCAACCACCGCTTTGCATTGGTGGCCAGGCTAGCAAATGTAAATTTTTGACTATATATTTTTTTTTACAATCAGGTTAAGGTTAGGATTAGGGTTAAGTTTAGGAACAGTTATTTTGGTTAAGGTTAGAGCATAGGGACAGGTTGGCTAACTGGGTCTTGGCAGAACTGCATTGGGGAAGAAAATGATGCGGGAGATAAGGAGTTGCACTAAATTTGTTTGTGAATGTAATTGTGAGCTCTTGTCCTAGCCACTTGTTATAGCTCGCTCAAATGATATTTTGTGGAGGTTGGCAGAAAATGACCTCTAGCTTGACAACACGTAGCAGGATTTGGGAAAAAAAACTACATTATTTTTAAATTATATGGGTAATAATGTGTCCTGCAAACAACAGAATATCCTGCTAACTCTGACGTTTAGACCTCTGTTCTGAAATGCTTCTTGTATTAGTTTAGCAGTTCCCATTTCAGTCTTCCCTCAAATGTTAATGCCACTGGAAATAGAATGCAGACAAAATCCTTCTGTTTAACCGTAAGTCGCAATTGTAATACTTATGCAAGAAATCAGAAAAAAATGTTCAAAGTTATGCAATTGAATCTGAAATTTAGTTTGCACCAGAGAGCACAATGAATTGAATAATGCATACCTGTAAGGATTTGTTTCCATCCTTCTCCCTTGAAGACTATTATATGGGCTATTCTGTGCACACAAATGGCATTATGTTGAACAGTAACTCCCAGTAGACTTGTCTGGAGTTTGCTCTACTGTTTACACAGACCTTAAACTGAGAGGATCAGATTTAGTTTGTTCTTGGCTGTAAACACGTCAGCCCACATGAAACTCGGCGTTCCTGACATACCTGGGACATGTACGTTGTTTTGATAGTGGAACATTTTATGCTGATGGTCATTAAGGTTAGGGTCAGGGGTAGGGTTAAGCCAACTCTAAGGAACAAAATAAGAATGAATGACTCTTGAAAGTAAAAATCAATGAGAAGCCAAAATCCACCAAATAGTGCTGAAATGTCATATCCACAGAATTTGTTATAATAAAAATAATTTCACTTTTATTTTACCAGGCAAAAAAATAAACTCTTAATTATGATGTTGGCCTGTTGTTTTTTAATTTTGCTATAGTTGGCAATGGTAACAATACTTTTCAAGGATAAGGAGTTTCAAGCCAGTGCATTTTAAGGACTTTTTAAACATAAGATTTGCTATATATTGTGAGAATAATGATTTACACTGAATGATTTACAATGAATTCAATCTTCAAATGTCATGAAAGAGAATGCACCAACATGTCATTTCCACCAACTGCATTTAGTTTGATTTAATTTTGTGATTCATAAACTTGAATAGGCGTGTAAAAGTGTTCTAAAATGCCATACATAACTCATCGTGATGTTGTATAAATACAGAAGGCATATTTGTTCACAGGTTGTCAGATGTACTGTAATTATTTGACCCAGTTTGGCAGGCTTTTTGACTTTTCATTGTAATAAGTGTTACGCGTGTATAACATTGTTTACTTCTCGTAACTTGCTATTGAGGTCATACCAGGCTTTTTAAAAAGACTTAGGAAATGTCACTAACCTAAATACAGCTACAGGTGATGCCTCTTCTGGCTGTTGACATAATATATTTGCCTGACACTTCAAATTTTTGAGTTGTTTACCCATATCCCATAACTGCTGCTCAATTTCAACAACAATAAATGCTGATGATTAGAGATACAGTTATAATGACATGCATCCAGATTACATCCACAAACCATAATGCAGGCTGAGGGTAAAAGTCATTGGTTGGGCAATTGCAGAACCAGAAAAACAGGGGTTCTCCTCATCTTGCATACACTAACACAAAGTTCAATCAAGGCAATTTGTTGTACACTCAATCAGAGATGCAGCTATATATTGCATTTCCCAGGCTGGGTTTACGAGGCATTTTAATATTTTGTTGTGCATATATTTGAATAAAATTGACCCCTTATCAGTTTTTCTACTTACGTTCAAAGGAGTTAGGATACTGTAAATTCCTAATTGTTATGGCTCTCAAAAAAATCAATAAGCCAGATACTAAATGATATAAACTAGTAGTATTGAAAGATATTATTTGAACAATTATTTTTCTTTTTTTTTTTAATCAGAAATTGGAAAAAAAATTTGACCTTTCCTAAACATTATATTATATTGATGTTAAGTATAAAGCCTTTTCCTTTTTGTATTTTGTATTGTAACAGCCCTAATTGACTAAGCACAACCTGTATTAACCAAACATTTGAACACATGACTTGCAAACATGACATAAATGGTACAAATAACTCAAATGAAATCCAAGTTGCTCAGTGCAGCAATGCCATTTTTAGCTATAGTCCCCCGCTCTCTCCCGGGAGTCCCCCTCTTGGCTTTCCCTCTCTTCCTCTTCCTGCCAGCACAGGAAGTCAGGTTTTTCCCATCTTTAGTCGCCATCAGGCAAAAGAGCAGCTCGGGATGGCCCACCAGCACTTTCACTGCGGGATAATGCCTTCCATATTTTGTCTCTGCTGTATCTATTTTTGGCTGTTTGGCTGTTTCGAATCTGCTTTGTTAGTTTCACTTGATTAGGTGATTGAAAGAATCTTTGGTCATTTCTAAGTCCTTGTTACGCACCATCACTGTCCACAATGTTGGAGCCTTTGTGCAGGGTGCTGTAGTTATGCAAGAGAAGAAGGTCACTGTTCAGGTCGGGTTTCCCAAACAAGAAGCAAGAGTCCACTGACCAACTGTTTGAACGCATCAATATTGGGGGCTTGCGATTGGTTTAACTGTCTTTTCAAATCAGAAAATATGCCTACTCTTTTTAAATTGAACTTTGTAGCAGTGTTTGTAATGCATCAGTGTCATCATTTACTAATTAAATGCACACGAACCTTATGATTTAAAGCAATCACAAACCCGTCCATTATAGGGTCATTACTCATAATATATGAAGTAAAGAAGTTGGGATCTTGTACAGTTTGACTGTACTGTCTTAGATCTGTTACACTAAATAGCAACAACAAGTCACATCTGCTTTATCTTGTCAGGTCCCTGTTTAAAATAGTGTGTAAAGTAAGATCATGTAATTCAGACTGGAGGATTGCACAATATTTTGCAACACGTTTTTGTATTCTTTGAATTCTACTCCTTGTCGTTATCCTGACAGGTCTACAGGTTTGTTACTGATAATTATTATATTGACTTATCTTAGTTTCAATATATGACAAAAAGAACATCAATTATTGTGTGTACCTTTTCTGTGCACTAGTGGCATTTTTTTTCTTATTTTGTAGTATCACGCCATGCCTATACGATAACATCTGAGCTGTAGTTGGTTGAATAATTTAATAGTGTAATGTTTAATTGTGTAATTTATTACTGGCCACTGTTTTTAAATGATTCACTTAGAAATAGGTTTACTGGGATTATCCTGCTTTAGGGTTATTGTGTCAGTGGTATTAATTAGTTTCACTATTATTTTTAATCATGATACTTTTCTATAGCAATATGTCGTACTTTAAAATTTGTTACTGTGACAGGCATGGAAACAAACTCTATCTCATGACCGGCCTCCTGCCAGTGTCCAGAGTCAGGACTAAACATGGGGATTTTGCATTTTCGTTATGTGTAACCTGTAGCATTTCTCTGTTTCATCTCTGCAGGTGGCTATAAAAATTGTGGACAAGACACAGTTGGACGACGAGAACCTAAAGAAGATCTTCAGAGAGGTGCAGATCATGAAGCTGCTGAAGCACCCCCACATCATCCGGCTGTTCCAGGTACAGCGCCTCCCACAGACACCTGGGAGCACAGACGCTATGCATACACTTCTGTGGGTTTAAAACGGGACGTATCGCTCCTGTAGCTATAATTACAGCTCTGCTACAGCAAATTATGTGGAGTCTGGATGTCCTGTGATACTGTGGGCTTTTTCATCTTGCTTTTGCTATCAAACTGCATGCATGTAATGTTTAAGTTGAGGCATTTCATTTTAGTTTTAATTAGTGCTTGGTGATATGGCAATAATGAATCATGTTTTTTTTTCCTCATATTAGTCAGTTTTGATTTTTTTTTTTTAATTTTATTTTTGTTTTTCAAACGTAAAATAAAAATGGCATTTCATGAACATTAACAAGATCAGTGCCAATTTAACACAGAAAATAGTCACATTTTTGCTCCACACCACATGCTTTTAGCGACATATATTCGCTACTGTCCACTTTAAAATGTTGACATTTATGATTAAAAGTGAATTAATGAATTTCTATTACTATTTCAATACATTTCATTGTTGTGGAAATGGTGAAGTTGTAGCATTGCCAAGTCCGGAAATTTGGCTCATGAACTTTAAAACACACTAGGCATTTGTTATTTCACACCTAATTTAACAGAAAGACCAACAGCTTTGGAATACCTGTTAATTTGACCTGAATGAATGTTGTTACATTTTTTTTCTTTCCACCTTAAAATATATTTTACACAAACAGTACAGTGCTATGTGTAATGCAGAGCCCTCTTACCATGTGTGTGTGTCCTCAGGTGATGGAGACCGAAAGGATGATCTATCTCGTCACAGAGTACGCCAGCGGTGGAGAGATATTTGGTGAGGGAGTTTCCAATGACTTTATTATTTATTGACATTGCACTTATAATAATGACAGTGTCATATCATATATACTTAGAAGGTTGTGACTGTATTGTCAAAAGGAGGGCTAGACCATTAACCACTCAGTATTTAATGATATTCAGTTATATTCATTCCCAATTCTGTAGCTGCATACATTCAAAAACAAGTAATGTTTTCTAAGGCTGCTATTTATTATTTAACTTTGGAAATTGAATAGTGCAGTTTCACTGACCACTATTCAGAATTCTGTAATGCCTTGACTGAATTTACCAAGCACTAGTTTTATATTCATAATAATGGGAGAATGTTGGGAGAATGGGGAAAAAAAATGCATAATGCCCTTCAAAAGGATTTTTCACAATCTCCATTGTGCCTTATGCGTATTGTAATATCTCTGTCCAGCATGCTTTTTGTCAGTTGTTTATCTCCACTGTGAAATGAACTAAACCAAGTCTAACTCATGATAGAACTAAACCAGGACTCGCCTACGTGTAAACTAGAGCCAAAACATGAATCTATGTGGGTATAAACAAGGACTGAATCAGGGCTGTGATATGATTGTGAAAACTGAATTGTGATCTAATTTCTATGGCAATATACTAATTTGGTCATATGGCAATTCATTGCTTTGGTTTAATACAGCTTTATGCTCAAACATAGACCCTCTCCTCTCTCACTCATCCTATTGGTCAGCCTCTGTCATTCTCTGACTGACAGAATGGGTATAACCAATCACAGTGAAGTGACAACTTTAAGAAGCAGCAGAGGACTTTAGTTACCATAAAGACAAAATAAAAATACCATTAGCCTGAGATTTCTAGATTTTTTTCAGATTTTTAAGTACCTTCAGAAAAAAAACAAAACATTGAGCTGAGTTTGAGAACCACTGCTGAGTAGTCCATTCAACTGTACATGATATTCTCCACAGACCATTTGGTGGCTCACGGGCGAATGGCAGAAAAGGACGCCAGGAAAAAGTTCAAACAGATTGTGGCAGCTGTCCACTTCTGCCACTGCCGCAACATTGTGCACAGAGACCTGAAGGCCGAGAACCTGCTATTGGACCACAACCTAAATATTAAAATAGCAGGTATACATTGTAATAACACTTCTTTCAGCAACATTATAAATAAAGTCTTATAGTTTATAAAATACAAAACTGTACATTTTTAAATGTTTTAATCTTTGCAATACAGAGGTATAAAACATGGGACAGTATAATCATATTGGTTATTTCTTAACACTAAATGTTTTCTTGTCACTAAAATCACAATTATGATTTATGTTGATTTAATCTATTATTTTAAAAATAATTTCTTATGTCAGCACAATATTACTGCTGCTTTTAGTAAAAGTATGATAGCATTTGTATAGTTTGGGAGCTCATTTTTCACATAGCAACAAAACTAAATTGCTTTACACTGATCTATTAAAATGTTGACCGCTTTGTAATCTTCTTCCTTCAGATTTCGGTTTCAGTAACTTATTTTCTCGAGGCCAACTTTTAAAAACCTGGTGTGGCAGCCCTCCGTACGCTGCACCAGAGCTGTTTGAGGGCAAAGAATATGATGGACCTAAAGTAGATATATGGGTGAGTAAAATGTTACAGATTAGGTTAATCTGATAACACTATTTTCAATTACAAGTGAAATGTAATTATTTATGTTTAAACTTTAACCCCACAGAGCTTAGGTGTGGTGTTATATGTGTTGGTGTGTGGAGCCTTACCTTTCGATGGCAGCACTCTACAAAATTTGCGAGCGCGAGTCCTGAGCGGCAAGTTTCGCATCCCCTTCTTCATGTCCACAGGTTAGAGACTTTTTTAAACTAAAACAATCAACATGCATTTCCTACATTCATTATTTTGAGTTAAATGTCTGTCTTCTCATACCATTCTGATTTAATTTTCAAGTTTAATTGTCTTCTAAATTGCTGCTTATAAGCATCTTATATGCTTAAAAGCATACCTGTCTTATTTTTGGCACAAATGACCTTCTCTCCTTATTTTATCAGCCATACATTAGGATATTTCTGAAATCAGTGCCTTCTGTGAATCAATCAATTAACTCCATATTAATATCAATATTAATTGATTCTATTCTAATCATAGAATTTTGGAACTGTATTATTTATACTTGATTTTTCATATTTCTTTTATATATAACACTGAATCTGGTGTTTTATTAACGTTGCTCCCTGTTATATAGTTGCACCAAGGCACAATATACCAAATCTGCATAATCTGGTAGCTATACTATTTATGTTGGATTTAGTGCCCTCTAAAGGTGGTGTTGCTGTTTTTTGTCATTGCAGACTGTGAGTACTTGATCAGACACATGTTGGTATTGGAGCCCAGCAGACGGTTGTCCATGGAGCAGATCTGTAAAAATAAATGGATGAGACAAGGAGATCCTGACCCAGATTTTGACCGGGTAAGACCCTGTGACACTGCATCAATTTAACTACATAAACCTATTCAGCGCTCCCACGTGCTCTGGAGTTCTGGTTTATGTAGCCTTAAACATTTGTCTATCTGGAGTGAGGTCTTCTTGGCTGCACATTTTGTTGTTCAAACTATTGTAACTTTTGATGAATTAACTGGTATTAAAATGCCTGTCAGTTGCAAGCAGAACATTTTGAAAAGCTTAGACTTATGAGTTTATATTTGTAATACTGGACTTAATTAGTTTTAGTCTATTAATTGTACTAAATAATAAAGTTAATAATATATAGCAATTATTGTGATGGTCTAAATATATAATTATTAATTGACCATTGGATTTATATAGTGCCTTTAAGACCCCCAAAGTGCTTTACAGTGCATTATTCAGTCACTCCGTACTTGGTGGTGGTAAGATACTATTGTAGCCACAGCTGTCCTGGCGCAGACTGACAGAAGCAACGCTGCCAATCTGTGCCATCAGACCGTCTGATCACCACCAACACTCGCTCACACATCACATTCATACTAGGCTATGTGGGTGAAGTGCTTTGCCTAAGGACACAATGACAGCCACTGGTGCCCCACTGTGGCACCTGGTATTGCCAGTGGTCTCCCATCCAAGTACTAACCATACTGTCTTATTATTCAATTAAGTGAGAGATGAACATTGATATCAGAGATTATTGTGGGCTATCTGTCATATGTACTTTTTTATTTGCACTTGTGGGGAAAAAGCAGTACATTTGAGCAGTCAAGGGTTGATTTTTTTTTTTTTTTTTTTTATTTTTTTAAAACTGCTTTGTAGCAACCACAACGTTAACAATAGCTAAAACTGTCTAAATTACACGTCAAGGGTTATTTTTTTTTTTTTTTTTTTTATATATTTAGAACTCACTGTAGTTAATACTTGTATACTAAATGTTTTATTGTACTATTTATTTACTATTTTATTTACAATATGGTATGTTTAGAAAGCTTTGACTGGGATTATCCTGCTGTAGGGTTATTTTCTGCCTGGCATAAAGTGGATTTTATTATTCAGTGATCAATATCATTTATCCTGCTATTTTCTGTTGCAATATATCTCAAGTACAAAATTAGTTAACTTGACGGGGCTATATACAATATTAATGGTCTTGAATTGTCTCTAATATACTTGCTGAAGTGCTCTAAAAATGTCCTGAAATAGTAATATCAATATGTGAGCGGGAAGCCTGCTATATGTGACTGAACGATGCCATATATTTTAATAAACATGTTTAACAGGGTATTTTTTT
>KN469201.1:22613-37315 GCA_000787095.1 Periophthalmodon schlosseri
TGAATGTGAACAAGTGAAGACGGAGAGAGACACAGAGCTTATAAATGAACAGGTTCTTATAGCCATGTGTGAAATGGGCCTGGACCGAGAACGCACAATTCAGGTAAACTTAATTTACTTTTAAATATAACTCACCTGAGGTTACAAGAATACACATACCATTAACCTCCACTAATGATGCTTTGAATGTGTGCTCATGCTTGTCCAATCCTGTCTGTCTTTTGTGTGTCTTTAGTCTCTACAAACAGATGCTTATGATCACTACAGCGCCATCTACAGTCTGTTGGCAGATCGCCTCAAGAAACACAAGACGCTGCGGGTTGCTCCACCAACACCGCGACCAATTAGTTATCCTCTTAATGCTGTTCCGGTAAAGATTTATTTTCCCCCTCTTAATATAAGAACAGTTTTGTCCATAGGGTGTCACACAATTTAGGAATAATGATTAAAAACATATAAACATGGCTACAAAGAAAATTTAAAAATTATATATTATTTATTTGCTATTTTGACATCTTCTTGTAGTGTTGTAAGGGATTTTGTTGTGCAGGACTGTAGCGTTGCCTTGTGTGTTCAATGAAAGTGTTCCTGTTGCCTACATATGTCAATCCCACACCTCTAATAAGATTGCTGAATGTTTAGGCCAATCCTCACCTGACCTTTTGTGCTTTTGCCTAGCAGACAGACCCACAGGGTAATCCAGTTAGCATTACCGTCCCCCATGTCCAGCTTATCAACCCGGAGAACGAGATCGTGGAGGTGAGTCAACTGCACAGGAAAAACTGGACAATAAGCGCATCATACCTACATTTCACCATTTTAAAATGGGGCTTCATTTGATTGAAAAAGCAACAAGCTTCATGCGGAAAATTGTCCATCAAATTAATATTGGGAAGAATGTGTACATAGATATTTTTCATTAGTTTTTTTTAAATACTTGCTTATTAGATACATTTTTAGTGTATCGCATTTCGATTATCAAACATGCCATTTCTGTTCAGGAAGTTCTAAACAGGTTATTCTAAATTGTAATGTACATCAACGTTATAGTACTATACAATAACAACTGATACTTTCCCATATTTTGTCTACACCTTTCGCCTGCCACTGCAGCTCAGAACAGCGATGATTACTCACACATACAATCGCTCAAAAGTGCACACACATGCAACATGCACAGCCTCGCTGCTGAGTCACAAATACTGTGGTACACAACAATGTCTGAGATCCCCGCATTGCAGCAGGAAATCTAACAACAACCCTTTAAAGCCTGAATATTTTAATGTAAAAGGTGCAAACTAGTCACTTGTCGTTTTCTAGTATGTTTAAGTGGGTACTTTTTCATTTGGCAGCATGCTTGAGTGCATGTGATATAAGGCAATTCACGGGTGATGAAATGTTTTGTTTTTTTTTGTATTTTCAGCCTGATGGTAGCATGGCTCTGGACAGCGATGAAGGAGAGGAACCTTCTCCAGAAGCAATGGCTCGATATCTGTCGATGAGGAGGCACACAGTGGGGGTTCCAGACCAAAGGTAAAAACTCTTAAGATTGATCTGTAGGTTTTTGCTTTTACTGGAATAGAAAAATCATATAGTGCTATTAGCAAATATGCATTGCACTATTGGTTGACTAATTTCCCCTTCCATATTTTAACATAATTGCTGCAGCTTTGTATGTTATATTTTTCCTTAACATAATAGATGTTTACAGTCATTTAACATATTTTTTGTGACAAAGCTATTGCAACCCTAACCCTTGCCTCTCTCCATACAGGACAGAGGGCCAGGAGGACCTCCAGAAGCTGCCCCCTGGTTTCCCTCGAGGGGTGGTGCCACAGCCACCCTTCCCCACGCTGGCTCCCACCATGGGCCAAATGCACACACTCATGCCCACTCAAAGCCTGCAGCCCACACAGCAGCTGGAATACAAGGTACAACCATCTAAGGAACAAACTAGGGATCCTAGAAATGTCTTGATAAATTTTTTGATATTGGCTGCACACGTTTTTCAGATAATTCTTGGAAATGTACTCACACTTTTAAATATGTGTATGAATTTTGGACATAAAATGAAAGTGGAAATTATCTGGGATATTTGGCAAAAGCTCTAAATATTATTTGAAGTAATATGATAACTATATAAACTCCTAGTATTTTAGTTTAATATGGTTTGTGGCTTTCACTCAAGATTCTGCCTATTCACACCAAAACATAATTCAAACAATACAGCATGAGAAAATGGCTAGTATAAAAAATACGACTATCTTGTATTTCAAGTAGTATAAAGATCAATATTATTATTCAAACATCTGACTTGTCTTGTTTTACAGGAGCAGTCCTTATTGCAGCCGCCCACCCTGCAGTTGCTCAATGGCATGGGACCACTTGGGCGCAGAGCCTCAGACGGTGGAGCAAACATTCAGCTTCACGCACAGCTCCTCAAAAGGCCCCGGGGCCCCTCTCCTCTGGTCACCAGTCCTGTGGGTGTAAGTGCTCGTCTCATCACAGAAAACTCGTATACAGTGGTTCCAATGCTACTTTAAAGTCCTTGAAAGTTGATTCAGACCTCTTAAACCAAATTGTTCGTATGTGAGTCATTTTATGCATAAACTAATTGTTGGAAAGAGCTTGACTTTTGTTATATATCATGACTGACAATTCAGTTTGTAATCGCATTAAAATTAAGTATAGTTTAATTATAGTTAAATTATTGTGTTCTATCACAAATATTTTATTATCAGATATAATATATACTTTGCTATGTATAGAGTACTGGTACTTGCATATTGGATTCAAAGGGTTGCTCAAAATGCATTAGATGACTTTTTTATTTCTGTTTGTCAATTTGTGTAGCACCCAATCCCTGTGGCTCCGGTGGATGAGGAGGGCTCGGATGGAGAGCCAGACCAGGAAGCAGTGCAGAGGTAACTCATTGGGGAACAGTGTTTGGTGATGGGCTTCACTTCTATAGAGATGCTGTTTAAAATGGATGCTCTGAAAGACCCACTGCCTGTGAGAATGACCAGACATCAGTGCATAAAATAAACATAATGTTATGAAACTTTAAATAAGACACTTTTAGCAGTGTTTTTTTAGACGTTTAATAGAAACTTCATAGTTCTGATGAGGGCTGGGTCTGTTCAGCGGTCCACTTCAGACAGCGCCTCCTGCTGGTGTCCTGGGTTGCTGGGAGCGCGTGCCTTCAGGCTGCTGTGCTTTTCCTGTGGGTGGTGCCTCTGCTGCGGTGCTTACACCATCTCTCCTCCTTTTTCCATTGTGCAAGTGCCTTCTGCCACAAACTAAATCTGCCCAAATCCAGCCGTTTTATCTCTAAAACTCTTCGGCCAAAAGCCGCTTGGTCTCTTATTGTTTCAGAACGTGCCAAATTGTTCTCCAGACTTTCTCACTCTGTCTTACACGGCTTCGCTAACTCTCAAGCTTGCAAATAAAAAAGCAACAGTTCCAATCCTGAAATTGGAAGCTGGGGTTCGGACTTTCCATAAGCTCTACCATCCATCTATGGTGTAATGTACTGTGTGTTTTCTGATTGGCTAAGATGATATGAATGATGGCACCTATTGGCAGAGGTGGGAAGGGTGGGCCTATCCCCCCGCCCCATTAGCCAATGAGGACAGAGAGCTGACCAGCGCTGCTTCCTGTCTCCCACCCTCACTCCTCCCCTCCCTGCGGCCCAGGTACCTGGCGAACCGCACCAAGCGGCACACGACGCACACGCCCATGAGCACAACGCATGGCGAGCCCTCTGCAGAGGCGCAGCGGCCCCAGGGCCCCCGCCAGAGGGCGCTGTGGGCCCCCGACATACACATTCGGTGAGGGATGGTCCCTGTGTGTACGCACAGACACTCACTCACACATGTAATGCACTGGCACGCTCCACATGCACTCTGTACATGCACTGGTCGTTCTGAAGAAGAGGAGCACATATCACAATCACACGATTATACAAATGTTATCTTAAATCATAATGTGTAGCTGTTTCTTCCACACAAACCTGGAAAGAAAAGGTATGTAACAAACACCAAAAATGTCTGGAGACTTCCACCTGCCCCAATCATAACAAGATTAAAAAAAGTAAAATGGTGAAAAACCTTATCCGGATTCCTTTTTAACCTTGTTTTGATCTATCCTGAGAGGTAGTACAGTTCCTGTTTGAGCAACCTCACATTGTTGTTATATTATTCCTCTTCAATTAGGGGGATTCTAGAGAGATCTCAAATAAAACTTAGAAAAGACTCAAGAGAAACAATTGTTTTGTCCTTGTTTTGTCCTTGTTTTGTAAGTGCACTTATCCCCTTGTGTGTTTGCAACTAGAGTAGACTTATTTTGTATAGTCTGAATTGTTATTGTTATGTATTCCATTTATTCCACAGTTGATGTCCTAAAATAGTGGTAGCTACAGTGAAAGCATTTGTTTTTTTCTACCAAAATGCTTCTGAAAAATTAGCAATTGTCATATTAAAGTTTATAGATTTCAACCCTTATGTAGATACGTACTGTACTGAATGTGACACAGGTTCACTTTTGTTCAATAGTTTTACAAAAATAAGATTTTTGGAGAAAAACTGTAAAAAACTGTTTTTGTTTTTGTTTTTTTATGGATAGACTTTTTGTTAAATCCGATGACACTCGTATAATTTGATTTTAAATGCAATCTCTCACGTGGGTCTGTCTGTTTCTCTCATTTTTGTCTGTTTGAATGAATGTGTGTGAATGCTGTTGTTTTGTTTCCCTTTTGGGTTGGTCTGTGTGGCTTTGTGTTGGTCTTATGTTTAGGTCGAATTATAAGGACACTCTTCACCTGCCCATGGAGCGGTTCTCTCCGGTGCGGCGATTCTCAGACGGAGCTGCCACCATCCAGGCCTTCAAAGCCCAACTGGAGCACAGCAGCCTCATCAAGCAACTCAAGCAGGTGAGACATGTTAACAAGAGAAAGTGGGAGGAAGTATATTTGAGAGGAGGGGTTGGTAAATATGATGTCGCAATGCAAAGAAGTAAAACTGGAATTTGATACTTTGATTTTAGGGTTTGAGGCCAGTATATTTAAAAATAAGCATGGACAGGAATAGCATTGAAACATGTCTTCTTAGGTGGAGAGGTTTTAAGATTTTGATGTTCAGTTCATAATATCAAAATCTGAATCACCTAATTTTCCACCATTGAGCATTGGCTGTTAGGCTTCAAAACATTTATTTTGTGCTTTAATGTTCATTCACTCTTGATGGTTGCCCAGGGACACACTGGCTTATCTGTGCCTGCCCTCCTGTGCCAATTGCCTCTCCACGTACCACCAATCCCATAAACAAACTTCAGCATGTGCTCAAGGATACATCAACCGTATTGCCGGTGGTTAGGATCACATGTCTCCTGACTACCGCAGCACCCCCTGTAGATGTGAATGAATTTAACAAATTGTGGGATTGTATCTGTCTTAATCCCTTGGACCTAGTTTATATTTTAAAATGTTAGTATTTTAGTGGATTCTAATTAGTATAGCCTAATTTAATTCAGTAAGTTATTTGCTATTACACACTTCTGTGGCAACCAGATTCCAGTTTGTTTAAATAGAAATGGATTCTCAGTGGGGGCTGCATCTTGGCTCTGAGACACTGGGATTATCTAAGGGGGTTTTGATCAGAGGGGGTGTAAACACTTGTGTGACCTACTTAAGGGACTATGGCTGTAATGGAAAAAGTCTTCTATTTTCAAAGCTCATGACACAATTTGGGCACATATGGTTTAAACAGTTAAAATTAACTGGTATTAAGCATACAAAATTTATTAATTACATATTTACACATCGTCACACTTCCTCATTTTGACCTTATACTGTAGACACTGCCACTGCAAAATTCCTATGTCTCAGGCTTCCCCTAAACCTGCAGCATTGAGTCTGTGATTGGCCAATTAAATACTGCATTCATCTCAGCCTCCTGAGCTTTCTAGTGCTATTTAGTAAATAATGTTGAATAATAGCAAATGGCATAGTTCACTTGCCTAAAAAACATTCCCAAATGACCTATTCCCATTGGAAAAAAGGAGTAAAAACACAGTGTATATTATTCAAATCTATCTAGCATATCAAACACAGTTGTAAAGTAAATGTTTGTTGCATAATTTGTGTGGTGTAGGAGTGCGAGCAGCTTCAGAAGATGTACGCTGCACATCAGGACGAGAAGATCCTCGAGCACACCCAGCAGCAGCATATTCTCTACCAGCAAGAGCAACAGCAAATCCTCCACCAGCAAATCCAGGTAACCTGTCCCTCTGTCCCTCTGTCCCTCTGTCCCTCTGTCCCTCTGTCCCTCTGTCCCTCTGCCCCTCTGCCCCTCTGCCCCTCTGCCCCTCTGTCTCTCTGTCTGAACAGATCAGACAGTGCAACAAGTGCAAAAAATTTGCCCTGTATTTGAAAAGGCCAAGTGGAATGGTTATGTTACTTGACTTCATTCTTGTGAATTAAAGTTTTCCCCCCATAGAGTATTTAATACAAGCTGCAATTTGTATTTGTAAGTCAGATCACAGTGTGCTACATCTATATGCAAAACACTGTATCAATCACAAACCCCTGCTTCATTTTTCCGTCTGAAAAATCTGTTCTAAAGCTGTGTATGTGCCCAATGATGCATGCATGTGAATACTAGAGTGTGAGAGCTAGTAACTCGTCAGATAGATTTGAATACTTGCTTCTTCTTTCATGGTTAGATACCCTAGCTTTAAAGACTGTGAAAAGACTGTGAAAAGACAGGCAGATTTGAAGTTGTTGAAGCCCTCGTTGGTCATGACAGGAATAAGGGAGACTGCTTATTTTAGATGTTTTGGAGATAAAATCAATAATGGGATTGTTAGTTAGGACATGTACAGGGGGATGATAGAGATTTGTTTTTGTTATAATGACATATGGATTTGATCTGCCGGAGTGAAAGCCAAAAGAAAGGATAAGGGTGTAGTCATGATGATCAGTAGGAGGAGGATGCTGTTTATCAAGATTTAAGAATTAGTAATACATTGACATTTACTCTAACACAATTGCCTGCTGTAAAATAAAGCAAGAGTTCCTTTCTCATGTCCAGCAATGGCTTACAACAAACTGGCAATTTGCTCTTGGCCTAATGGAATGTCCTTTTGGTTATTGGATGTGGCAATGAACTGTTAAATCTATTGTCATACAAAGGGAATAAAAAGGAATTTATTGTTGCAAGTAGGGTGCTCCTTTGCTCATCTGTAAAGAGTGACTCAAGTAACCATAATCTCCATGCAGCCCACATGAGAGGGATTTAAAAATATTAATAAGCATGAATAACATTTGTAAAACATTTGTCATTCAATGATGACTGTTCAGTTGCTAAAGCTCCATGTTGTAATTGAACTAAAGTATTTAAAGGCCCTGGTCACTACTAATCATTTACCTGCTAAATGAAATGCGTAATCATGTTGTGTTGATTGATATCAAGTCATTTGTTAATAAAAATATTCGTAGAAGATTCGTAAAAGATTCGTTAGATTGTAAAGTCAAATTGCTTGCGCCTTATATGGTATTGCAGTAGAAATTAGAATGTGCATTGTAGTCCATACCTGCATATGATCAGCATATTTGCATACAATTGAGCGCTATCCCAAGTTATGGTCCCAAAGTCCCCCATCTGCTAAATGTAATGTGTCATATAGTTTCAAGTGGTGCTTCCATTTCTCTTTCTCTAGGGTCTGTCTTTAGGCCACGGAGAGAGCCAGCCCAGTCATCTAACCCACCAGCTGCAGAGGTACACACACACACACACACACACACACACACACACACACACACACACACACACACACACACACATATATTAGTCATGGGCAACATTAAACCTTATCCTGGTGCAGTGTTATCGACTCCAACTGTTACATAACAATCGTGTCTTTCACTGCTCCTACTCTCCTCTCCTCCCTCAGGCTCCGCATCCAGCCCTCCAGTCCTCCTCCAACTCACCCCAGCAACCATCTCTTCAGACAGCCCAACCAGAGTCCCCCGCCTGGCTCTGCCGCCTTAATGCAAGGACACGGTAATAATGGATACTAATAATACTAATACTAATGCTCATACTAATAACAATAACAATAATAATAATAATAATATTATTTTTTTTTTTTATGGGATTCAACAGGTCACTATTTATTATTTTAAATTAACAATATCAATTTCAGACAATTTATATTTTATAAGGTTGAAAATCTATTTTTTAAAAGTTCACTATGTAACCTTTGTGATGGGTACACCACCTTCTTGTCTTCTTACTGTGAAGATGTAACTGCTTTGCCTAGAAAGTATCACACTGTATGACATTAAACACATGCCACTAGGCAAATTATGGGTTAGATCTGTGCAGAGGTGACTCCACTCATAGTAAGGATGTACGCTATTTTAGGCATTTGATTGTAATTTAGTAAATGCAAGATGGATACGTTTAATGCCATACTGTGGAACATTCCAGGCAAAGCAATAACATTTCGGGGGAAGCACAAAATTGTTGTTGTGATTTAACCAAAGTAATGATTTCTTCTCATACTTGTTGTTCTCACATCCAGGAGGTCCTTCACAAGTGCAGTACGGAGCCCCAGCACTTTACCAGGGCCAGAGTGGAAGCCCGCCGCCCACAGGTTTACCACGAGTGTCTCTCTCGACCAATCAGCAAGCAGCATCCGCCCGCCCTACAGTCCCACTGGCGCAGGGGGTACCTCAGCAACAGCAGGTTAGTGCATCTATAAACATGTGTTCTAAATAGAACTTGGGTATAGGAGTTATATAATGCTTTTACACTATAGTGCATAAACAGCACATATAACAGCATCCTTTGTAGTTTGCAAATGTTGGTCTTTAATATCAAAAATACTTAAAAGTGGCATTAACTTGCTGCCTCTGGCTGTAGTTTACATCATGGTCTTTACCATTTTAGTACCAACTTTTTCAAGATCTTCAAGTTAGATAAGCCATAAATTGATTTTGTTTTCTAATCTACAAATGCAATCTTCCAACGTTGGTGTTCAAGATTCTTTTGAAGTGTGCAGTAGCAAGATTAAAATTTGATATCTTCCCCAAAGATATATTGATGAATTGTGACCAATATCATATAACCCAACTCTTATTTAGCTAGTTTACCTTTGTTGTGTTCAGGTGACGATCCAGGTGCAAGAGGTGGAGCTAGGGGGTGGGGCTCAGCGACCGGGCGGTTTCTTGGCAACACCGTGTCACAGGGTCCTGGGGAAACAGCTCAGTGCTGACAACGCAGAGACGCACAGGTGATGCCCCCCCCTTCGACGCCTCAAACCTCCCAGAAAGCAACAGCGGGATTGTTTTTTAATACTCATTTTTATTTGATCATCTGTTTTTACCTGCATGCTTTTGTTCATTTCTTCATTTGTTACCATTTGTCATTTTTGTCAACTGATATACTTGAATACACCCATTATTGCTGAATCAGGGAAGCCATTTTGTATTTTAAATACTGCAGGATCTTTTGTTCTCTTTGTTTATCAATGCCAAATTAACATACTCTTTTTGCTGAGATGCCATCCTCATCCACTCGTCAGCTCATTGTAGTTGGGTGAGTGTTGTAACTTGGATATGGTGGTAGCAGTTCCCACTTCCCACAGTTGGAGAATAGCACCCAAGTACTAACTTGGTCACATCCTTTCTGTTTTCTTCACTGAGAGACTAACCATAATTCATCCTCATTCACCTTAAAGGGACCTCTCAGTGAACTCACTAGACCTGTGTCTTGTGTCATGGATTTGACTATTGATACTGAGCTCTATACTGGGTTTCTACTCCTATATAATATAAGCAATATTTGATCTCTGTTTCAAGAGTATTGGAAATCTTTCTTTTGGTTACTTGTGACAAAGGGTCAAAATGTTGTTTTATTGTTGCACTTGACATTCAGTATGTGCCTATTCATGGGGGTCTCGCTTCCTCTTTATACAAGATATTTTTGGGACTTTTCAAAATAATATTTTGTTTTGAATTGTAGATTTGCTATGGCAACAGGGTTAAAATGCAGTCACTCTGAAACCCATGAATAAGCTCTCATAAAGTAATTCATATAATCTATTGTAGAATTTACTGCTGTGGTAATCACTAGACAAGTTATCATAAGAGTAAAAAGTAAAGTTTTGTTGGTGCAGATCATGGCATTACCTTTAAGTTCATTATTTAATTGATGCTACTGTGGTGACTATTAATCTGTGTAGAAACCCAGTAAAGATAATAAGCCAAGTGTATCATAAACATGTGGGTAATTGTAGTTTTTGTGTATCTAGTCGCAGTCTGGGCCGCTTCACTTCAGCCTACGACCAGGCCCAGTTCAACCCTCACCTCTTCTCCGGTGACGCTGCCTCTCGGGGGGCCTCTGGGGTGGTGGGCTCCTACAGTCCGTACTTACAGGGCACTTCCCTCAAAGTGCCCGGGCTGGAGGGGTACCAGAGCGGGGCAGTGGGGGGCAACTATGGTGCCCCCTCTGCACTACAACAGGCTCTACTCTCACCCACTCCAATAGACTACCGCCCCCCTCAACAACACGTTACCCCCACCCTCCAGGGCCTCCTCTCCCCACGACACTCTTTAACGGGACACGCAGATCCAAGGCTGAACCCACAAGACCTGGCTGCATTGTTGAAGAGGCAGACCCCGCGGCAAGGTACAGCGCCCCCTACCCCTCCCAGCGGGACCCCACAGGACTACGGGGAAATGTTGCTGCTTCGCCAGCTCAGTCAAGGGGAGAGCCTAGAGCCACCTGCCTCGCAGTCCGCTCAAGCAAACCAACACTATCATCACCTGCTTCAAATAAGATCCCCAGACGTCGCGCCACAGACCCTCCCCTCCCAGCCCAACCTGCCCCATTCGGAGAGCATGGAGGAGGACGAGGTGCCCGCGCCCTTCCACCACCCACACGATGGGCTGTTGGCCAAAGCTGGGGAGGGGCATGAACTACTAGGCCCGCCCCGAGGAGGAACCCCCCCATACAACTCCCCCACGCACAGGCACGGATACATTAGAAATGCCCCAGCAAATAGAGGTATGGAATGGTGAAATGAAGTTGGAAAAAATGTTTTCTGATGGCATAGGAGTGGTGTGTTAATCAGTTATCATACATATTTCTATAGTAAAACAACCTGTAATGGCAACATGCATGATCCTGTTTGAATCATAGATTTACATACAAAATATGAGGCTTTCTTTGCTAATTCTGAATTTAAGTGGGTGGAATAGCATAAAATAACATTAGGGACATAGAGGGACAAAGAAAGCCTTATTGCCAATTGATGATTCAGTTCTCATCGTTATATTTCTTCAGAGTCTGAGCATGTGGATTGTCGAGCTGGGGGGCAGGCCATGGAGGTCCCTGATCATAACGGTGTGGGCTACTCCAGAGCGCAGCAAGGTGACGCATATAGGTCCCGTGGACAGCTTCAGCGGCACCACACCATCCAGACAGCTGACGATGCTTACGTAAGTCTAAAATCACTTTAAATGTGTTGTTTATTCTTTAGCTAGTAACTGTAGCAATGCAGTATCAATGTTAGAAAGGACTACTATCATTGCAAGTATCAGATATTTTTCCCAATTGGCCAGCCCTAGTGTGATAATTTGTTGTATACCGTATTTTCCAGACTATAAGTCGCACTTTTTTTCATAGTTTGGCCGGGGGTTCGACTTCTACTCAGATGCGACTTATATGTGAAATTATTAAAATATATAATTTCACATCTTCGTTATTGTCACATTGACAACCGCGCGAGGGCACTCTAGGCTTGTGTACCAGTATGACAGCCACGCAGAAGAGGAAGCGGCGCTTCATCTACTTCCGTAGTTGGCGGAGTTGTTCAAAAGCGACACCGAAGATAAAGAGCGGCGGCTCATCTACCGTTCATCCGTAGTTGGCGGAGTTGTTCAAAAGCGACACCGAAGATAAAGAATTTAATGGATTTAGTGATTTGGAGTGAGATCGAGAGTTTGGTGAACTTGTTAGGTTATTTTTTATGCTGTCTAGGCTTCATGTAGCTGAATAAATATAAATGTGTTACATAAGCGTGCTGTACTGCTATTCAGCCTGTTGTTCTCTAGTTTATTATTATTATTATTATAACTTGCCTTTAAAGATAAAATGTCTGTTCTTGGTCTCGGATTTTGTAAAATAAATTTCCCCAAAAATGCGACTTATAGTCCAGTGCGACTTATATATGTTTTTTCTTCATTATTATGCATTTTTTGCTGGTGCGACTTAGACTCCGGAGCGACTTATAGTCCAGAAAATACGGTAATATAGCGATAATGGCTGTATATAAAATACTAAGGATAGGGCAAGGCATCTTTATTTATACCGTATATTTCATACACAAGGTAACTCAATTCACCTACAGGGATATAATTGCCGCAAGACCAGGTTGTGCTCACATGTGGAAAATGATCTTGTGAGTTGTTTCCATTGTTTCCATTTGAATTGGGCAAAAATCTGTTAACTTTACTAAGTCAAAAACTGTAGTTCCTAAAGTCTGTGCTACAATGACAGCAAAAATATTAAACAAAATAGATAAAAAAAATGATTTCAAAACCTTCTGTCAAAGGTCTCATCTCGTATAAAGTCCCTACAAAATACCTCCAGATAGGATAAAGTAGTTGGGGGAAACTACTAAATATTTGCTTGACTGAACAACCCTTGTCGTGATATTCATTTAGATGTTTGTACAAGCCTTGACGTGTCGGACCATAGTTAGTCATCCAAACACAGTAGTGACTCATGGTGCTGGAAGCAGCTCAATTAGGATAAAATGGCTGTTGGTTTGTGCACAGGACCAGGCAGATCCCATGTCGGGGATGAGTCTTTTGGCCGGAAAAGCCCTCAGCTCGGCGCGCATGTCCGACATCCTCAGCCAGACGTCGCTCACAGGAAGCCAGCAGCTGCACCAGCGGGAGGAGTCCGGTCAGTACACTCTCAAGTCCCAAAACGAATGCAATGGGATTTTTCGAATTTTCTAACTTTGCTTAGGGCTGTGCGATATAGTGAGAACAATTTAATTGTGATCTCATTCCTGTGACGATGTGCTTGTTCGAGAGAAATCCCCATATCATGGTTCATTTTCAGTTCAGCTATTCTCACACCACCTTTTGGTCAGCCTCAGCAGTGTCCTGAGAGAGGGAAAGGCGAATTCAACCAATTGCAACAAAGTGTGAACATTCAATAAAAGCATTTACGTCATCATCATTACATGAATTATTTTACAATCTAAATCATAATCTGGCCAGAAGGAAATTGAAAGTGCAGTTACTATTGACGAATCAGGGTTAGACAATATGACCTTAATTCTAATTACATATAAGATAGTAATAAACTGCTATTAAATAAACTGCTAGTTACATTTTTTTTTGTTTTTTTAGTGTGTGATGTTGAAGGAGAGCTGCACGCGGCGGCCGCCTGTTACCCCTCGTCCTGCACCAGTGACATGCTCCTCAGCTACAAGCCCCCAGACCTGCAGTACAGCATGGAGCAGGCCGGGGTCTAGCACAGGTACAACTGCACTAGCAAGTAACTCATCCCCAACTGTTTACAGCTGTGAACAAAGGCACAAAGTCACTGCATATATTTGAGAATGTCATGGTTGAATATTTTTAAACCATCAAAGACAAGTTTCTGCTGATAAGACAAGAAATAAGATTTTGTTTTCATAATAGCAAGGACTATGATGGCTCCTATAGACAATTTTTTCCTCCTCCTAAAACAAGTAAAACATTTTGTTTTATTTTATTATTTTATCATAAAAAGCAAAAGAAACTTTATTTTAAAAGAGAACCAACTGAATATTAAAAATATATATTGGATGACAATTTTTTATTCACCATTAATAGATTTTGATTTTTGATCACCAGAGGCTCCATAGTTTGAGCAGAAATGTATGGAAAATAAGGCACCACTAGTGTCTACCTGTTCAGTTTGAAGTGAAATTTATGAGCTTATAATGGGCCATCAAATCTGGGTAATTCCCCGTCTCCGTCTCGTTTCATGTTTCTATGAGAGATTGTGATGTATAAACTATAAAGTCTTCAGATATACATTTTTGGCTCTGTTACTAAATGTAAATTAGTTTGTACAATTCTCACATCATCTTTACGTGCTCAAATTTGGCAATACATGCAACAAAAACATGATTCCATTTTGGAGACATTCTTCTACTTATGTCAGTTGTGCAGCTTTAATGCGGTATAATCATAAATATATTTTGATAATAATTATTGTTATCTGGGCTATACAGACTTTAAAACTGAAAATACTTTTTTATAACAAATACACCATTACTAAATCAAAATGTCAGTTTTCATCAATAATATGTAATTCTTTATCTCCAGTCACGATATTTCAAGCTTTATTTGGTTAAAAATGTATTAAAAATGTTCAATAGAGTTAATTGTCTGACTAACCTACAAAATGTATCACTGACTAGTAGACTACTGAAATAATTGTTAGTTGCAGCTTTAAAAATTTTGTCATAAATGAAAAAATAAAACCCCATAATCTTCTTGCTTTGCAGGTAGATGTGTATCCTGTGTACAGCGGTTCATATCAGCCATCCTGAGTTGAGCAGCATCACGCCTCACCACCGCCGCCGGCCCGAGCGCTACGTGTGTCTGTCCCATTTGTTTTGGGGGGTCGGCG